>JAJAGP010002089.1:76832-136022 GCA_025084515.1 Ancistrus triradiatus
AGCATTTCAAGGTCCTGGAGTGGCCTAGCCAGTCTCCAGACCTCAGCCCCATAGAAAATTTGTGGAGGGAGTTGAAAATCCATGTTGCCCCAAAACATCACTGCTCTAGAGGAGATCTGCATGGAGGAATGGGCCAAAATACCAGCTACAGTGTGTGCCAACCTGGTGAGGACTTACAGGAAACGTTTGACCTCTGTCATTGCCAACAAAGGTTATGATACAAATTATTTAGTTGAACTCTTGTTATTGACCAAATACTTATTTTCCACCATAATTTCCAATTAAATTCTTTAAAAATCCTACAATGTGATTTCCTGGATTTTTTTCTTATTTTGTCTCTCATAGTTGAAGTGTAGCTATGATGAAAATTACAGACCTCTCTCATCTTTCTAAGTAGGAGAACTTGCACAGTCAGTGGCTGACTCAATACTTTTAAGCCCCACTGTATATATAAAATATTTTCCCAATATATGAATAGAAGGTCCAGGATGGCTGCTTTGATTATTACTTTGACACACAATTGACTTCTCTGCTGTTTTGAGTTTTTACTTACCTTTGGAAAAAATATCTTGTTTCAATTGTAGTGAATGTAATCACGAATATTCAAAAGTATGTACAGAATCACCATAATTAACAAACCAACACGAAGGCATGGGAAAATAAATTATAGACAGATCACTTTTGAAAGATTTGTATACCTACAAACTCAGTGGAGAAAGCAGAAGGCTTTGTGGTGCTTAGGCTTTAAAATGGTGTGGGTGTGTGTGTTTAAAATCTGTCTAAATCTTTATCATACATGATGAGTGTATACCCTTACTGCTCCTTTGTAATCAGTAGTAATTAGTAGTACCTTTGTAATTAGTCAGTTAACATTTTTCACCAAGCAGTCACAACTGTTGATAGGTTTAGTAAAATGCTGAAATAAATAAGGAGTTCAGCTGTTTGAAATACTATCAACAATGGAGGGGCACGGTGAACTTTTAACATTAGTTTGCAGTGTCATGGCTTTGCTTCTGTTATTGCTTCCTGGCAAATAAATAAAGTACACAGTGAAATGTCCCCAGTCATCAGAGACTATAGAACTGTTACAAGTTAAATATTGTATTTTCCTGTTGCTGATGGCCCCCAAAATGATAATAGAATATGAGAATGTGAATTCTCTATTAACTCAGTTTAATGTACACTATATGGCTAAAAGTTTGTAGACACCCAAAAATGACACCCATAAAATGGGTATTAGTATGGAGTATGCTCCCATCCCTTCGCTGATAGAACAGCCTTTGTTCTTCTAAAAGAGCTCTGCACTAGATTTTGGAACATGACTGTGAGGTCGGCTTCTGATGTTAGACAATAAGCTCTGGCTCACGTTTGGCATTCCAGTGCATTTTCAAGGTGTCTGACGGAGTGGAGCTCGAGTTTCTGTGCAAGCCAGCCAAGTCCTCAATCAAAGTTAAACCAGTTCTCTATGGACTTTATTTAAGGACAGCAGGGCAGAAAGTTGATGAACTGACTTGTTGGAAGCTGAAACCTATAAATGTGTGATAGTGAGAGTCACTGGGGAATCAGTACAACCCATCCTACTGCCACTGTTTGTCTATGGAGAATCCAGAAATAATAATACATTCTATATATTATGCAGGTGTTGCAAGTGAGTGTTGCTAAAATAGCAATAATTAGAAGGGATGTCCACAAACTTTTGGCTGCATAGTGTATGTTATGTTGACACAACAAACAATACATACATTTGCAAAAAGTAAACAAATGATGTTTAGTTATATTTAGGCAAAGACGCAGAAAAAGAGTTTGGTACCTTACCATACATCATTGCAATTGTAGCAATTACGAGAATAAACTGGTAAAACAGAAGAGCAGATTTCTTCACTGCCTGCGAGCCACCTGTTGATAAAATGATGACGTCAGTAATAACTAAAATGATCTTTAATGGCTGGAAAGAACAAAGGGTAGTATTGATATAGCAAATACCGACCTGTGATGAGATAAGGAGAGATTGTCATCAGCATTATGGGCCGTGCAAAGCAGACAACTGAACAAATAACAACCTCAGAGAGAAACCCTGTGAAGAGAAATTACAGACAATGTCAGTTATTATGCTGGGTAGATCATTACTGGTGGTATAAATTCCAGAGAAACTGACTGAATTCACCTTCTTTTGACCATAAGATGAAAGCCACACCCAGGCACATGTTTGTTGTAGCTTGTGTCATCAAATCTATTCTGTTAGTAACTGAAAAGCAGACAATAATCATGTTTATTATGCAGCTGTGGCTACAATAATTACAAAATCCTGTCATATAGGATATTAAGAAATACTTTTCTTTTTCAGCAGGAATGTAAGAAAATAGGTTCCAACTGTAATCAGCGGCGCAGCGATGCACAGTAATAATGTTAAAACCTGACGCAGTGAGAAACCTGGTGGACAGAAGGAATCCATACAAAGGCACAAATCACCAACAAATCATGAAGACATTTATTATCTGTTACATAAGTATAATTTATATTTATAATATAATATATACAAGATTTTAAATATTATATATACAAAGAAGATTATACTATTACCTAAAGTCTGTAGAACCACAATGGTACGTCCTGACATCTTACGAGTGTGGATCTCACATATGAATTCTCCTTTATCCTCCAATCTCACATCCTTCAGCTTTAGAGAGAAGTTTCCTTTGGGGATTTCAGTGATAAAGAACTCAGCTCTTCCCTGATAGCTCTCATGAGAAGAATCAGAGAAGGTCTCGTTGTCTTGAAAGAGCAGGACAAGTAGGTCTCCATCTTTCTTTTTCCAGGTCACTTCTTCTATCTCATGAACTTGATGAGAGTCTACAGAGCAGTTCAGCATCACATCTCCCCCTGGAGAGGCAAAGATGGTCTGATTTGCCCCTTCCACCATAAGGTGCTCTGAAAAGAGTTCAGATATGAAAAAAAGCACCAAGAACAAAAACTTTGTGGTGTAAATTTTAGCAATATGTTTGTTAATTGCAGAGGTTGGGTTTACTACTTTTATTGTTACAAGGAACAGCATGTAAAAGAAGAGACAAGTAAATAATAAAAAAGATTATTAAATAATAATTTATTCTTATTTAAAGCCAGTGCCGTAGGTTTCATTTCAGTACTGGGGTAACACACTGCTCACACCACCAAATCTATCACGTCATATAAGTAATGTTGTATGTTAAAGTAAACATAGGCCATGATACAAAAGGAATTCCAACAATTGGTATTTAATATGGCAAACACTGTCAAATATGAATATATATGAACTATAAGTATATTTTAAACAAACACCTTCACATTAGACCTGTTCAGTCATAATGCAGCATAGACACTATTCCAGCCACATGAGTGCAGCGCTATTCTCATTATCAGTGGCTTTTCGTGTTGTCTGTCGAAACATTGATGGAATGGATTCTATGGATGTTGTATTGACTCTGTCTGATCGTTCTATAGAGGAAACGTTATTTTGTGATACTTCTCATTATCATTTAATCGCCCAGCTCTACATCATGACACTTTTTAATTTGAACTTGTCTTTTTTTACTCCAGGGATTGGCTATGGCTTGCACTAGCTAACAAGAAAGCAGTGTCTCACATTATTCCAGATAGTGTACTTCACTTTTAAATGTATAACTAGTAGAGCTAGTATGCTAAAGGGACTCAGACTGCATTCCCCATGCATCAGACGTGTGAGGAAAAGACGTGCCAGAAGGTCAGAGACACACAGAGCTCCACACGCACCAGTGCGAGTCAACTCTAAATGCTTTATTTACACAGTGCATTAATCCCATCTAGACATTAACTTTATCTGTAAGACTCCTTAACAGTCTCTTACAGCTCTCACTCCCATGCCGGCAACAGCTGAGTGTTTATGCTGCGGGTTGCCATTTCCAGCAGTTACCTCTAACCACTGACCTACCAAGGCTGCTCTTGGTATGGGCCATTTTTGGTATTGCTGGTTGAACATAAGATGGCCCACTGTATCCACGGTTCTGCATCCATGGATTCAACCATCCACAGAAAAATCCCAAAACTTCCTAAAATCAAAACTTGAATTTGCCACACACCGAGCACTCTGCTGAATTAAGTAAGTTCATAATGTTCCATGCATTTGATTCAATAAGGGCAATAATATTATAGTAATACACTAATTATGGACAAATTAATTTATGCATGTAGATTGACCCGTAATGAGTCAGATTTTTCAGAAACGATTCCCCTAACTACGAATCCAACTTAGAATGGTGAATTCTAAGTCAGGTTGCACAATGGTCTAATGTGCTAGCCCTAGCGGTGCCTTCGGGCCTGGTCGAGAGCCACATACAGGCACAACTGGTTGCATCTAAAAAAGAGAAGGCTGGTCAGGTGATCATCCCACTCTTAATCCCTCTCTAGTTATACTTAATGATCTGAATAAAAAGTTATGTTAAAAAGTTTTAATCAAAGATATTCTGTTCATTGTAGTAAACTCTGCAGAGCTCATTATGAGTTATGGAAAACCATGTATAAATTACTGATAACTACAGCCACAGCACATGATTTCACAAAACAGCAATAACAGGCTTACTATAGCTACTTAAATGCTACACTTCATTAAATTATGACAAAAATGGAAAGAAAATGATATGATTTTATTAAACTACAGTTTACTCTGCTTTAGGAAAATGACAGTGTGATGGCTTGTTTAATTTTTCATCCTACGACAGAACATTTTTACAGAAAATATTATAAGGTAAGATTTTGACATTACCTAAACTCTGTAGAACCACAGTGGTACTTCCTGAAGCATGACGAGTGTGGACCTCGCATATGAATTCTCCCTTATCCTCCACTCTCACATCCCTCAGCTTCATGGAGAAGTTTCCTTTGGGGATTTCAGTAATAAAGAACTCAGCTCTTTCCCGATAGCTCTCATGAGAAGAATCTGAAAGGACCTCATTTTCTAGATAAAGCAGGACAAGTAGGTCTCCATCTTTCTTTTTCCAGGTCACTTCTTCTATCTCCTGAGCTGGAACATCTACAGAGCAGTTCAGTATCACTTCATCACCTACTGAGTCATAGGTGATCTGATTTGCCCCTTTCACCACAAGAAGATCTGAAAGAAATCAGAATGAACAGATTGGAAAAGTTAGCAAAAATGATATTAAGTTGCCATTTCAAGGGTGAATCAAACATTTTGAGCCAACCTAATTATATTGAAATATACTACATAAATAGGTCATAATTAGCAAGTGTATTTAAGGTGATTTACAAAGAGTAATTTCACAAGTGGAAACAATTCTAATTGTTTGCAGTAGCCATGTGGAGTTCAGATATAAAAGTGATTTCCTTGAATAGGTCAAATTAGAGTCATTCCCCCAACACAATTTTGGAGAACAAATCATCTTTTTATTAAGAAGAAAAGACTTGTTTGTATTTGGAACACGATGTGAAAAAACCTAAACACAAACAATTTTCAGCATTAGAAAGTTAAAGATTTTGGTTGAAAAGACGTATATCTTACATTGATATGTAGATGTGTGTTACATTTTGGCCCCACTGGCCAAATTATTACTGAAACATATTAAAATGAACGTAACATTTGGTGACTGTTGGTATTTGTATTCCATGGCAAATAAGGCTAGACTTGGGACTGTCAGGACATTGTGTGTATTTTGTGCCTTAAAAATTAAATCCCACATGAGAAACCAGGGTACAGGAGGTCAGATAATATGTAAAACGTTTTCTGAGGTAAGCCATTATTTTACTAGGTTTCTGAACACTTCAGTTCATCTTAAGAGCAAATATTTTAGAGAACGTTAAAACAGCTGGGAAATAAATCTGGTTCATCATGAGGCTGATATCAGAGCCTCCTTTTCCTTACATTCCTCTCTCTATACTGCATCCCATAATCACCCTTCAGAGACAAAACCACCTGCTCCATCACTTCCAACAACAAGAAAGTAACCCACGGGATGAATTTCAACATTGGCGACCTCAGTCTAACTCTGAGCTCTTTAAAGTTGTTCTTCAACATCCAACAGAACAACTGCCTAGAACACACCTGTAGTTAGGCAGGAAAACCTGAGAGTCCTGCATATTCCACAACCCCACAGCACTGTACCAAGAAGGCCCAAGTGATGACCAAACACAACATGGAGTGAATAGACTACTCCCAAGGCCAGTGCATGGGAAAACCATCGCAAGCTCCCCAGAGACATTATAACATTTAAATTGCTCTGTTAACACAAGCAAACCATTTGTTAATTATGGTGCTGTATTACTGTTAATGTTTAATTATAAGTTGAATGGGGTTAAAGCATTAGATTTCAACAGATGAACCAGTTACAAGGTATTAATACAAGCTGTTCATAAAAGGTTTTATAGAGTATGATTACTTACCAGTAGTTTTAATTGTCACTGTAGTTTCAAATGAATCCTGGACTGTATTGACTTTACATCTATAAACTCCAGCATCTTCTTTGACCACATTGTTGAGTAAGATGGAGAAGTTCCTTTTTGACATCTCATCTGGAAAAAGGTCAACTCTTCCTTTAAAAAATTGGCTCTGGAGTTCAGGTTTGCTTTTTCCCTTCTCAAAGACGTTCACCACAGAATCTGAGTCCATCTTTTTCCACTCTACCTGAAGACCCTCCAGCACCATAGATTTTTGAGCAGTGCATGGCAGGAGGACTGTACGTCCTACTTCAGCCACAACTGGATCTGATGGATCATGGACCTGGAGACCTGTTTTAGCACACACACACAAAACTGTGTCCATGCATGTTTCCCAAATCAGAAAAAAAGATAATCAACCAATTTAGTCACAGCTTTATTTTCAACAAGATTTCAATCCTCATTAAAAAAGACTTACAAGAGAACACCACTGGATTTTATTAGAAATATAATAAGAAAATCATTCCAACCTTCACCATTCATGTTTACAAGCTACTGCTGTAACTTAAGCTGCTCAGATACAGAAAATATGTATTTACATAATTTACATACAGGTGTATGAACAGAATAAAAATATGTAATATGAGTATGAATATAATAAACAAACTATAATGAAATAGAAATAAAAAACTAGAAGTATAAGCTGTGCACATGAGTATAAAAACATTATTGTCCATTTGTTATCATTACTGTAACAAATGGACAGAAAAAGCTTTACCTAAAACAGTGAAAACTGAAACTAATGAAACAATGAATAATACATCCCCCTTCTATTCAGCCATGCATATCATCTTCTAAACAGTTAGACTTTTGTTATTGACCAAATACTTATTTTCCACCATGATTTACAATTAAATTCTTTAAAACTCCTACAATGTGATTTCCCGGATTTTTTTTTCTTATTCTGTTTCTTATAGTTGAAGTGTACCTATGATGAAAATTACAGACCTCTCTCATCTTTCTAAGCAGGAGAACTTGCACAATCAGTGGCTGACTAAATACTTTTTTGCCCCACTGTATTTGACTTTTTTGTTTATATCATGCTATGCTATATCAGGCATATCAGTAAAATAAAGTAAAAAGGGAACTTGGCTGCAAATTCATACACAAGCAGAGCCTTCCCATGACTGTCAGTCTAGCTGACTGCTGATCTGACACATGGGTGCAAAGAATGTTTTATATCATGTTCATCTAAATATATATGGGGAAGACATGTGGCCAGAATTGTTGTAGAATGAAATAAGAAAGAAAGGAAGAAAGAAAGAAAGAATGAAAGAAAGAAAGAAAGAAAGAAAGAACCTCAGAAAAAGAGTTGTTGATGCTCATCAGGATGGAAAAGGTTACAAAACATCTCTAAAGTGTTTGGACTCCACCAATCCACAGTCAGACAGATTGTGTACAAATGGAGGAAATTGAAGGCCATTGTTACCCTCCCCAGGAGTGGTCGACTAATGAAGATCACTCCAAGAGCAAGGTGTGTAATAGTTGGCGAGGTCACAAAGGACCCCAGGGTAACTTCTAAGCAACTGAAGGCCTCTCTCACATTGGCTAATGTTAATGTTCATGAGTCCACCATCAGAAGAACACTGAACAACAATGGTGTGCATGGCAGGGTTGCCAGGAGAAAGCCACTGCTCTCCAAAAAGAACATTGCTGCTCGTCTGCAGTTTGCTAAAGATCACGTGGACGAGCCAGAAGGCTATTGGAAGAATGGTTTGTGATGAATGAGACCAAAATAGAACTTTTTGGTTTAAAAGAAAAGTGTTATGTTTGGAGAAAGGAAACACTGCATTCCAGCATAAGAACTAGGGCTGCAACTAACAATTATTTTAATAATCGATTAATCGATCGAATATTTTTTCGACTAACCGATGAACCAGGTTTAAAAAAAAAACCTTTCCATGTCTTTATTCAGAAATATAACATTAAATAACAGAGCAAATAAGTGCTTACAATAAATGAATAATAATAAATTAAATTTATTAATAAATTAAAATAACAAATTAAACAATAAAGAAAAATAAGTGCATCTCTGATGCAAACACTACATACAAAC
Source organism: Ancistrus triradiatus (assembly GCA_025084515.1). NCBI lineage: Eukaryota > Metazoa > Chordata > Actinopteri > Siluriformes > Loricariidae > Ancistrus > Ancistrus triradiatus. Next base: position 85,348 of record JAJAGP010002089.1, read on the forward strand.
TCATTCATGCTCTTTCTTTAGAAACTTTGCATTGCAAGCCAAAAATGTTAGCATGTCAACATGCTCCTGGCTAAAGCTGGCTCTCTTTTTAGAGACTATATTTCCTGCCGAAAATAAACGCTCAGACAGTGTTGAAGTAGCAGGAATGCATAAATAGGACTTGGCTAGCCGGGACAATATGGGCCAATATATCTGCCTCTGTTAACTCCATCACTGTCATTATCCAGCTTACAAGCATCAACCTTGCTATTCCAGTTCTTATAGTGTGAGTGCGGCGTTACGTTTCCTCACTTCAAAACGGAACAAATTCGGGATATTGTGGTGACTTACGCTGTTGCTGAGCTCCCTTCATCCGCATCTGTGACTCCATGTTTCCGTTTCGAGGGCTGTATCATCACCGGGGTGCTCCCGTGCCAGGTCAGATCACTTTTGCAAAGCTTGCATGTTACACATTTTTTGTTGTGTGAAGCGTGAAGTGCTCCTACACTTTTGAGGACTTAAGCCGAACCTTCTTCTCTGCGTCGGTCATGTTTAATTTGTAGAATTTATTTAATTGTTAACGCTAACTTATTTGAAGATTCCGCATCCGCGCCAGCTCCGCCTCACTCCGTTCAACTCGCTCGTATTTTTTTTCCAGCATTGATGAAGTGCCGCAAGTAACGTAAGCGGATATGATAAGGCGGGGGACACATAAATAATGCGACACAAAGAATCGATAATGAAATTCGTTGTCGAGACTTTTAATAATCGATTATTATCAATTTTATCGATTCGTTGTTGCAGCCCTAATAAGAACCTTATCCCATCTGTGAAACATGGTGGTAGAGGTCACACTCACTAACTGATGCTAGGGGGCAGCGTCGGCCTAGTTACTATCCTGCGACTCTGACAGCCACCACAATCGCACAAGCTGTAAAGGAATGACATTGTAGGAATGAAAAAAGTGAGTAAACAACACCCTAAATATGTTAGAACTACAAATGAACTCTGAACAAATGAACAACTTCTGCTGCCTTTGAAATAGGCAGTCACTTCTCAAAATAACTTCATGACTTTAATGCTTTGTATAAATTATTTTTACATAAATTACATAAATCAGCTTTTTGCTGTGTTGTTAAATGTTAGCATAAAAGTAGCAGTTAGCAGAAATTGCTATTCTACATTCAACCCTCCTCCTTTATCCGCAAAGTGACCTTAAATTAGACGCTTTGGCAGAGTTACTTAGTTTTTTCGTTTTCTTTCTTTCTTTTTTTTTTTTTTTTTTTTATGGTTTGTTTTTTTATTTTTATTTTTTATGTTTTCTTAAGTTTTCTTTAGTTTAAAACCTATTATAAACAAATTGTTCTGGCTCACAGAAACAGTAGGTCATCTTCATTTTGGTCTTCTATGGCAGGTTCAGATGAGGGAGTCAATTTAAATGAATAAGCAGCCGATGTGCCAAAAAGCTGCTACACATTATCAGGCAGCTTGTACTCATAGCAAGCCTTACCAGACAACCTGAGACCATATCGGATATACAGGATTGAGTTAAAGGCCTCCAAGGATATTCGATTTCTTAGTTTGGTTTTTACCGCACTCATCTGGCTGAATAGTCTCTCAACTTCAGCATTTGAGTTGAGCCATATTCCTCCTTCAGCACTTTGAGGACCCTGTTATCTAGCTAGCTGGATGTTTAGCTTTTCACAAAGAGGCACACACTGTGGACGAGGTGAGTGACAGGCTACGCGGTGAATGAGGTGAGTGACTGACTGAGACTGTGTGAGTTAAATACAGGGATTTCTTTTCGTGTCACACTGAAGACCCATTTATATTTACATCCCGCTCTGTAAATACGGGGCGGGGTCAGTCAGCTTTGGGCATGCGCAGTTCATTTGCAGTGTGGATGTGGAGCGCTGTGGGTCTGCTCTGACTGTGAGACTGGTGTTGTGGGGCGGGGCTCACGGCAGCACCCGCTGCTCGCTGAGGACAGTAACTGAAGAGCATGTGTCTTCATCTCAGAGTCTTTAAAAGTCTACAAATAACACCACAAAAAGGCGCTAGATTTGTCACTAGAGGGTCTGAAAAGCCGCTAAATATAGCAACAAAGTCGCTAAGTTGACAACACTGTCGGGTTGAGAGTTCCCATGTTCGCTGCTTACCTTTAGCCCCTTCGTCCCTTATTAGGCCGAAACATGTAATATTGGATCATTTTCCTCAATAAATAAATGACCAAGTATAATATTTTGGTCTCATTTGTGAACTGGGTTCTCTTTATCTACTTTTAGAACTTGTTTGAAAATGTTTTAGGTCATATTTATGCAAAAATATAGAAAATTTCAAAGGGTTCACAAACTTTCAGGCACCACTGTACAACTCAGATAAAACATTACAGTTTGGAGGGACAAACTACTCAGTAATTTGCAGATATGCACAGTAATTGTGGCGGTAGTATAAGATGCAGTTTATATTTCTTTGTAAATGTTAGGATGTCATGACGGGAATGGCCGATAGGTGGTAGCAACGCTCTACATTCCTGGTATGACTCCTGGCAGCCGCTTTGATTGAGCTGTCAATCACCAGGCAGCTCAGTCAGAGCAAATGAGCCGCAGCTGCTGCCTTTGGGTATTTAAGTGCTTCGCCACAGGCAGTAGCTGTCGGATCATTGCACCGAATACGCCGCTTATGCCGCCTGATCTCGGCGTGGCTTTTTTGTCTCTTTGCTCCCAGCACGCTTCGTAAGACCCGATCCTCGCTACCGCGTTTTTAATAAGGACTCGTTGGCCGAACGTGCTGTGAGACATCAACAGTCTCATTCCTCGCCCTTTTTGAAGCCCCCGCTTTATTATAGTGTGCCGCGCTTCCGCCCTTTTGTTTGTTTTCGTTTCTTTTTTTATTTCTAGGGATTTCGAGAGGACAGACTCTGTCCGTAGTAGGGGCGGAGCCTCCATAGCGTCAGGAGACGCGAGGTAACGTCAGGGAATCTTTAGGTAGTGTAGGTTGAGTGTTGTATTGCTTTCCGTTTATTATTATTTTCACCATCTCGCTCCCCTCTCTCTGCTTCCTCCCCCCTCGCGTTCTCTCAGCGCCGCAGGCTGTTCAGAGCGTGCAGAAGCTCTGGGCCACGCCCACGGCTACTCCGTGTGTTTGTGTGTGCAGCTCTGCTGTCAGCTGGAGGGTTCACCCCTACCTCTCATCCGAGGCGCGGCTGAGCTCTGTGTGTGTGTGTGTGTGTGTGTGTGTGTGTGTGTGTGTGTGATCACTGCCTGATCGCAGTTTCTCTGCTTTGGACACACACACAGAGACGCTCTTGCCTTTGTCATTTATTTATGTTGTGTCAGTTTTATTCCGTTTATTTTTGTCCCTTATTTCAGTTCAATAAAACCATCTGGAGCTAACTGCATTTGGGTCCCAATCCTTCCTATTTAATTTTGACGGTTCGTCATCGTTTTTTGATATGGCGAACCGTAACAGTAAATTCATGGCCTAGCCTAATTTTTCCTAAAAAAGTGAAAATTTTATTACCACAAGACATCGTTACCAACACAAAAATGAGTATAACAAATTTAATTATCACATATTTAAAGTTTAAACATATTTAAATTACATATATATAAGATCAATTGTATCAAGTCTTTAAAGCATGTGAAAATTATCTCGACATAATTAAAACAAACGGCCCCCAATTGAAAAATCACCCAAATGTAGAGACAAAGCTCTTACCTTTAAGTCCAACAGCAGAAACAAGCACCAAGAACAGAAAGAACATCTCCCTTATATTTAGTACCGCATTTCACCATCTAAACGATTCGACTGAAGGTCCTCCAAAAGTGAAATTGAAAGTACAGGAACAAGCGGGCACTTTCCAACGATTCACTACGTATCTGTCGGTCTGGAGTTAACATGTGGGCCAAAGAACAAGTAATTGCTCAGTTTAAAGAATAATTCAATCACCTTCTGTAAAGCAGTAACCAGTTACAAAAAAGAAACACTAAAACCCCTGGCTCATCGCCGACGTGACGAGCTTTCTAAAACATTGAATCATTCGAAGCGATCGATTCCAGAAATGATTCAGTGATTTGATTCACTCGAAACACCGCACCTTAGCGACATCTGCTGGCAGATTACGTGCAACAACTCTTGGTAAAACACGAGTTATTTTAAATCGTAGCAGCATTATTAGTTTACCATGAAAGCAGTACGGATTACAGACTAGTTAATATACAATAGAAAAAATATATTTGTTCTTGGAAATAGATTTTATTTTTTTTATCAGAAATTACAGAGACACTTTGGCGGCACGGTGGCCCAAACTTTTGAACAATAACATGATAATGTGAGTATTGTTAATAATTGTTAGATAAAAACTATTGATTATTTCGTTAGATCTGAAGCTGTACTGGGTGATGTGATTTATTTATTTTTTATGACTTTCGCTGTATAATAATGGCTAAATGTTCCAATTAGAATTTATTATAAGTTATATGTTTCGTGTATATCAGCAAAATATATTGTACAAAAGATGTAAAAAACTGTGGTGTAAAGCAGTAGAACGGTTAATAATAGCGAGTCACCGACTTCTGATTTGGTCAAACCCATTTTTTTATATTAATCAATGACCATGCATGTTGATGAATCATTTTCTTAATGTGTTGTTGTACCTCAACCATGCAGGGGTCTATGGTAAGCTTTTTACCAAGAAGCACTGGTGCTGCTGATTTGAAATTAACAGAAGCACACAAAAAATCCAAGAGCACAAACGTATTAACTAAAAAAAAAAGCACTCAACTGTTTCAATATAAAACATTACGAATTATAAAAGCTAATTTGTAATAATTGAAATTTATTTTATTTTGAAAGTTTGTCCTCCGCATAATCTTTAATACTCGATATTGATAATTTGTATACCATCTGGTATTCTTTTTATACCACATGCACTATGTCTGTTTATTATTTGTGGCAAAAACAACGTTCAATATAAATAAAACATTTAATACACGTGTAACTATGTTTTTTATGGTAATGATAATGTTTAGTATACTTACTTAGTTACTTACTTGAAGAAGTGATTATTTTCCACACATATTAATCATTTCAAAACAGCGCTAAATTCGCCTGAATGAAATGAAGAGCCGTTTTGGTTCTTACAGAGTCGACTCACTAAAAAGAACCTGAATCACTTCTTCTGAACGTCTTCCGCTGTCTGTCCTTGCCACGCCCCCTCACACAAACACGGAATTGCACCACAATAGAGTCTGGCTGCAGCCATGCACTCTCAGCCACATGCACTCTCAGCCGCGGTGACGTCACGTGCACCCTCAGACACAAACGCAGGTAGAACGACATGGGTTCTTTTTTCCTTATGAAACGGTTTTATTTTATCAATAAAGACGTGAAATAAGTTAAAAACTAAATACATAACATAACTGAGTATAAAGTGAAACTACCCTGAGGTGAACGCAGTTTCGGCACGTCTTATCACTGGGACAGCGCCGCCGAGCCTGAGGGTGTGACTGAAATCACACCCATAGACTAACAATATACGTAATATATTAATAATATAATAATATAATATATTACTCGTATGATCGCGATCTGATTCGTATTCTTCTTCTTTTGGGTTTATGGTGATTGGCATACTGTATTGGTACATTATCGCCACCTACTGGACTGGATTACATGCATAGCGGTTAGACCGTGAAAAAGTTTGTAAGACCTTAAATTGTTCCTTCAAGTTAATAATCGGTTCCCTTGAATTGTCTGTTCTGGGGCATAACATGCAGTAGGCTAACAGGGGATGTCTAACCAATAGACTGTATATACCGCTATGCATGTATATATGTGTATACATATATATACTGCTCAAAAAAATAAAGGGATATATTATATATATATAATCACAACACGGTTTGTTGTTTTTTCCCATCAAATTACAGCATAGATACTGGACAGTCGTTAGAAACATTTCCCTGCAAGTTCACAAGTGCCTTGTATAATTGTGCATGTGACAAATAAATCTGGATCTGACTATATGATTAAGGTAGTTTTCATTTTCCTTATCCCTGTATCATTATTGAATTTCATTATATCTACAGTACAAAGTTAAGCTTCCCTACATTCTAATTTTCATATATAACCTTGTATTATAAATGTCTGTGTCCTCAGTCTGTTGGCTGGTTGGTTGTTCAGCTCTCTGGATCTGAACCCCATAGACAGTCTTTAGGGTATTGTCAAGAGAAAGATAAGAAACAGTGACCCAGCAATACAAACTAGCTGAAGGCCACTATCAAAGCACCCTGAGCTTTACTAACATCTCACAGCAGTGCCACAGGTTGATTGGCTCCATGCCATGCTGCACTGGTGCAGTAACTCATGGTAAACGAGATTCAACCAAATACAGTCTACAAATTACAGTACCTGTAAGAAGTTGGACATTTCTGTATTGTACATTCTTTTCTGTCTGATCACATGAAATATTCTAATAATTTTACATACTGGATTTTCTTGAGCTATAAGCCATTTTGGTCAAAAGTAAAACAACAAAACTCTTTAAATACAGTATATCATTTTAAATGTAATGAATAAGTCCCACTTTAGCTCACTTTGACTCACACTGAGCATTTAGTATCTGCACTAAATATTGACTGATGCATCTTTAAAAGCAAACAGAAAAGAAAAAGCAAACAGTGTATCACAGCATTAACAACAAAGATCTTTCCATTTATCTGTTGGTTCAGTATCTTTGTTGGCTGAATAACGGACACTTGTGTCTAAGTGCAGGTATTCGCTGTTGAGAAAAGTTACTACTGCAGAAATTTAACAGAGAAAAAGCCTGTTTTAATGACGTATTTATCACTCAATCCAACAAGACATCTGAAACGCCTACGTTAGCCAGCTAGCTAACGGCTATCTAGACAACAATCGTCAACAAAACGTTATTATTAATACGATCAAAATTAGTGAATCTAACATTCAATCAACAACGCAAATGCGTACAGTGATAAACACAGGCACTGAAACATCGCTGTCTAAACATCTCATTATTCACAAACAAATATTACGAATGATCCACGTACAGCTACCGTATTCCTTTCTCTTCTTCAATTAAAGTCAACAAACGCTACTTATTTTCTCTTCCGGTCTGACCGTGCACTGACGTCATGATTAGTCTGGCAGTGCATGTGGGGCTGAGAGTGCATGGCTGCAGCCAGACCCCTCTCGATTGCACACGCAGACCTGACAGAGACCTAAACTAATTATGGCTTCTATGTTAAAATAATATAGACTTTAAGGTTCAATGTGAGATATAATGTTAGATATAATGTTAAAAATTATATCCGGGGATATACTCAAACATTCGGGGCTTGAGCACCGGAAAAATGGCCAACCGACGCCTCTGATCCAGACCAATAGCGGCCGTGCTAATGGCTAAAATACACCCCTTCACCCTCCCTCACTCACATACAGCTCTCTGCTTCCCCTGAGATTTAATCCACCTTCGTTCGTTACTCAGTTAATTAGCCTATTAGTGTAATCTGTGTCTTGTTTGGTATATAATATGTATTAATATAATGTTTAATATAATTAATATAATATTTTTTCAGTTTACGAGATGCTTCTCATGAACAGATCAAGTGGGATGGTTCATGTGGGCCATCAGCAGTTCCATATCTGGCTGGACCTGCATGCAGAAAACAAACCACAACAATAATTTCCTTTCTACAAAACAACAACAACAAAAAAAATTAACATAGAAACCTGGCTTATTAATTCTACACATCACTGTACCACCTCAGGCCCTGCTTCTGTCTGATCCTCAAAGTTTAGCTTTATTCTAGGAAAACAGTTTCAAGACAAGTTGAGGATGTCATTTAGTCATGGAGAAAATGATTCATTTTTGCAACTAAAGATCTGTTAGTGAACTCTGCTGTCATGAACTTGCTTTCTTATCTGTATTTTCCTCTGTGCAAGAATCTCACCCATCTTCAGCTCTAATCTCTGCAATATATACAAAAGATGCTTTGGTTAGAACCGGTTAAAATACCAACATAAAAGCGAAACCCGAACAGAATCAGGAAAGATTTATTTGAATTCTAAACATCAGAACATCATCCATCCTACACTGTACTCTGCTTCCACTGAAATGTAAAACTATGCACATTTGTTATTTGGTGAATTATTACTGCAATCTGTCTGTTTTCAATCTTGTTTAGTGAATATACTGTAATCCATTTTTCTGTTTAAACTGATTGAACAAAAGAACAACAACAATCAATTACTGCAATTATATATATGATATGTTTTGCAGCTTTACACAACATCCTCGGATTCTCGGAATTGCTAATGAAATTACAGGTGTATGAAGCTGATACATTGTGTTGGATGTCAACAAGTATTAACCATTTTGCACGCACTGTTCAAAAGCTATTGAAGAAATAAATCCGAATATGCCAATATGAAACCAACTTTACCAGAGTCTCATGAGAATATTTCTTAATATTTGTTGATATTTTTACCAGCTAACAGCTCAGAGAGTTCCTACTTTTTAATTCCTCTATACACAAAATAGTGCCTGCTGCAAGATGGCTGTTAGGACGCCTGTACCAAACATGTATTGGGCCACCCCCTATAAAGACAGGAAGCAGGAATGCTTAGTATTCTTGCCTTTGTAATGGAATAATCAAGTAGTACAGTTCTTTAACCAGAAGTAGATTTGTTTTTAGTCATATTAAGTTATGTTAAATTGCGCTTCTTACAACGTCTCTGATGTAGTTTGATTGAAGTCTGACTGCAGCACAGAGCAGAGACAGGCAGAGTTTGTTTAGAAGCGGACCGAGATTTATATATTCAGGAGGTATATGTCCGCTTTTCTGCTGAGCACCAAGGTTTAGATGGCAGCGTTCACATTTGTTCTAAACCCTCCAAACCCTCAAACACAGCTTACACAGTAATTTGTACGGTCAATTCATGTTGGAAAAAGCTTGAAGAGCTCTGATTCTGATTCTCTGAATCTTAGATTTTTTTATTCTCATATTAAGACTCATGGTGCTAGTCCAGTTTTGTAGGTAATCATTAGCTTGTCTTTCTATTCTTGTGGGGATTTTCCACCGACATAATATTAACGTAGATCATTATTGCTATACCTAACCTCAGTAACCTAAATTAAATCTTTTGGCTGAAAATAAAGTCTTGCATTCAGTGCTCTTTTGTGTATAGAGGAATTAAAATGCAGGAACTATTTGAGTTGTTAGCTGGTAACAATACCGGCACATATTAAGAAATATTCCCATGAGTGCGTTTAGCCCAACCATAGACTGTATATACTATGGACGGTACGTCAGACACCCATTGTGAATTTTTGAAGCCACCAAAATGGCCGCCCGGATGCTGACATGTTGCTTGCGCTTGCGCAGTAGATGCAAATTGCAGCCAGAGCAAGCGCAGTGTAGACTGAAGGCGGGACGGTATCTCCGGCCAAACCCCCAATCATACTCATTAGGGTATGCCTTTTTATGCCGGGCCCGGGCATTGTGACTGACTGCACTTTTCGTCAGAATCTCATGAACTAAACAGCTAGCTGATGATGGCTCAAATGACTGACGTTAAGAGGGAAGTTAAGAAGTTAAAACCAAGCAGACACTGTACGGTTTTAGCCTGATTTGGTCGCAGCCTAGTGAATTCAGGATCAGTCTGATCTTTAGCTCGATCGGCTGACGTCTGCCATGCAGTGTAAAAGGGGACGCAGTGCCTGATTAACTGCTCAAACGAGCTCTGAGTGAGCAGTCCGAGTCACAGAACATACACAGAGCGAGTTGAGAATGTTTTAGATACCCCTACACATGTGCACTAAAGCTGTAGCTCCAAATCTCTCTGTAAAATGGACAAACCATGTTCTCCACGTATGCCTGGCTTAAGAGCGCATTCATGTACTGTGATCGTCAGAATGAGCTGTCGATCACCTCTGTAAGTTTCACCAAATAACTTCCATAAAACCCATAATCATAACAAAAAATACTGGAAGAATACTAACGTGATGGTAGCTTATAGAATTGCAGAGTACAGTTGGCAGAAAAAAAATTGTTGGCTGCGTAATTTGAAATGAAACTTTCTGTTTGAGCAGTTCATTTACATGGGAATGGGTGGGGTTAAAAGTTGTACCGAATCAATCATTTTGATTAGTCTAAGATAACTATAATGTACTGAACAAAGATTTAAAAACATCACTGGTCCCAGGACATGCAAGGTAACACTTTTATGAAATGATATCGGCAGGTTTCTTGCCTATCAGGTGCATTGAAAGTATGAGTTACTATGCCAACTCACACCAATATGACATGTTTTTGTCCCATTTTGACATGCTATCACAATTCACCACAAAACACAGAACATTAGATATATAATTTGTATTACTCAAAATCCCAAATGCATATAACAGACATTTTCAGAGCTTATAATGCATACACGGTAGTTAAACAAATAGTTAAATAAAGCATAACACTGAACTGTATAAAATAACATGGTAATGAACACTATAGGTACTTTAAAAGTAGTTTACTTCAGTCAAAATAAAAGTTTTCATACAAAACTTGTGTAAAAATAAATATTTTGTGAAAATATACTGAAATGTAGTGCATATTAGTACTGAAGAACCCAATTAAACAAATGAGACCAAACTATTATACTTGCTCATTTGTTTATTGAGGAAAATGACCCATTATTACATATCTGTGGGTGATAAAAGTATGTGAACCTTTTCATGCAGTATCCGGTGTTTCAGTATCCTGATACTACCACCACCATGTTTAACAGACAGGATACGATCCATAAGCTGGGGTGCAGCATTTCTCATATATTTAGCAGTGCTCTTTTTGGAGAGCAGTGGTTTTCTCCTTGCAATCCTTCCACGATCACCACTGTTGTTCAGTGTTCTCCTGATGGTGGACTCATGAACATTAGCCAATGTCAGAGGCCTTTAGTTGTTTAGGCCTTAAGTTGCTTAGAAGTTACCCGTGGTTCATATTACATGCCTTGGTCTTGGAGTGATCATTTCTCCATTTGTTTATGATCTGTTTGGCTGTGTACTGAATCCAAGCACTTTAGAGATGGTTTTTAACCTTCTCCAGCCTCATGGCATCAACAACTCTTTTTCTGAGGTACTCAAAAATCTCTTCAGGCCATGATACACTTCAACAAATGTGGTTGTGAAGAGCAGACTTTGATTGATCTTTGTTCTTTAAATACAACATGACACCCGCTCACACCTCACTGTCACCGTATAGAAGGAAACAAATTCAATCTTAGCTAATTTAGAGGTTCACATACTTTTGCCACTCATGCAAATGTGCAATCTCTGGTTTTACACACTGATTTTCTAGCTAAATATAAGTTTTTTATTCACTGTTTATTACTTAAGCCAGTTCCTGCGTATATAAAATCGAATGTTTTCCTGTTTATTTCTGTAACACTGTGTGATAAGAAACATTTAAAAACATCCAGCGTCTGTCCCCTGAGCCACTTTAACACTGAAATCAAACAGTACATTTTCATATCTCATACATTTACTGTCTCTGTTTCTTCTTGTTCTAACAATGGCAAACAAAAATCACAATGAACTTTGAATTTTTTTGAAAGATGTTACCAATTAGAATTAGAATGACATCATTTGTTTACGTCATCGTTAGGAATAAAAACGCACGGTCATGACCTTAAATGTTAAGATATGAAGATAAAATAATACATCAGTCCATGAGTTGCTTCTGGTAGTTCATGTTTCAGTGGAGTGAATCTGCTGCAGTATTTTCTTGGCAGTGATTAGTTTGCTTCTTGGTTAATGTTGTTTAGAGGCTCCATCTCATGGACCTACATAGAGAGCAAACTATGAAAATAATTTCACTTCTGCCAAAATTTTCACATATAGATAATTGTCTTTTTTGCTACATGTATTACATCACATTACCTCATTTCTTACGTTGCTCTGACCTCTGTCTTGGATAATTCTATAAAACAATTTAAAAACACAATTGTTATGATGGCACTGATTAAGCTATGATATTACATATTTATTTAAAAGGTCATGTGGCTCCAGTTGCTCTTGTAATGTTGATGCACCCCTGGTCTGCACCTCATGACACACAGACCCAACCCACATCCAGGGGAGCGATGAGAGTCAGGAGCCTCTGCTGATGAACCACATGAATAATGGCATCTCAGAGCAAGCTGGATTCTGTGCCAGGAAACCCTCTTTTGGGTAATGCCAATCGGAGCCAAGCAGTGGACTTCATGGTGCCATGAAACCACCCTCTGGACTTAATGGTGCCAGGAAGTCAACCAACACCATCCAGAACCAAACAGAGCAGCTATCACACAGAAGTTCCTGCTGTGGACCACACATAGAACACATCTCCCACCTCAGTCTCATTCATCATCTCACCAGTGGTGATATACGAACATGCCCTTGAACCAGAGCTCTGCCTTTGCGTAATACCGTGGTTTGTATCTTGCCTCTGTCAGAGGCGTTTAGTTTCTGGCACTTAGACACCCAGTGGTTTCCTGAATGCACTTTTTATGGATGTTCTGTGTTCAGATTCACCAGGAGCCCCTGAGTCTCAGTGCTGCTCATCTCATAATAAGGGCTGGACAGGGGTGCCCTCATATTACAGTTTTATTTAAGTTTTGCTCAGATGTCATGCAATTTTTTTAATGTAATTCTTAACTAAACAGCTTATATTAACTTCGTATGTGTCTATATTTGTGTAAAATCCAAAGAAGCTTCCCAAGCCTCAAGCTTACCTGGCTTCAGCATTTGTCCCTGTGATATATATAAAAAGATACATTAGTTAGAATATCAGTCAGGAAAGAATTGTAAGAATTCTAAAAAGTTTAGATGCCCCTCCTCCATCATTCACATACAGCACTCTGCTTCATTTGAGGTTTAAATCCATATGCACTTGCCACATTAATTGTCAGTTTAATATTACAGTTTGTATTACGTATTTCTTGTGTGTGTGTGTGTGTGTGTGTGTAATGTTTGTGCTGGTTATGGCTATGTTGTATGGGGAGGTTGCTGATGTCATTATCTTGCAACTGTATTTAAGCCAGTAGAGAGAGAGTGTATTGCTTCTATTAGGAACCAAATTTGAATATATCATACTGGAAGTTTAAGAACTGAGCAAAAACAGAGCAACTGGGCAAGATCGGAGAATAAAATGGAACGAATCTGTAATTTGAAATGTTTTTGAGCTATGTTTTCATTTTCTGTGTGAGATAGATTTTAAACTGACTATTATACCACAGTTAGCTCCGAGCCTGCAATTTGATTGGCTGAGAGACATTCTAGGAGATCCATTATAGCAGGATAATGGCACCCTGACCGATGCCCTTCAAGTATTACTCTGCCACATACACACATAACCTAGCAACAATGCCAGCCATTTTGGAATATTAAGCTATTAATGAGCAGCCTGACCCTTCCAATGAGCCGAGGTTCATAACGAGGATTTGGATGCACCGGGGTAAAGTCAGTACGGTAATTCAAACACCCTGGGCTCTTCATGGATTCAGCCAGAAATGTAAAGAGGGAGTTATACAGCATCAGCAGCTTCATCAGTTCTACTCCGTCCGTTCTTTCTTATTTTCTTCACAACACTCACAAAGACATCGTTTGCTGGTGTGAAATTCTGTGTCTTTCATGGATCTGTTAATTCCAGCTCTTAACCCAACCAAGCTGCTGATGCTGTATAACTCTCCCTTTACATTTTTGACCGATACAGAATAGTGTGTCTGGCAACAGCCTTCCTTATAAATCAGACCCATTTTATTTACTGGCTGTAAATGCACTTTCTTTTTAATACATTAAATCATATTGATGTATTTGTATCTATTGTCTGTATAATAAACAGTTACTGGGAAATTCTGTTATTCGACTCTTATGACTGAAGGCCATAGTCTGAGGATGATGTTTAGCATCGGGTTGCTGATAGAACAGATTTATTTTACCTCGGGGAATGTTGATGAACTAATTGTTTTTTTCTGCCCCCTTCATCTTAAAATCTAACAACATGGTGCTAATGGAACTGTGGTATAATCACAATAATACACTCGAAGTTCATGCTATAACGACAGATATTGGCACTGGTGCACTGTGGTCACAGACACCTTATATCACTCCCTCCCATGTATTATTGCTTACATGCAAACTGAACAGAACAGCATAATGGTAATAATACTGTTTTCCAACATCAATTAGGTCACTAAAATGCTATTTAATACAGTATTTGTAGTTCATAATGGATCTTCAGTGCACTTTTTCAGCAGAGCAGTAGATAATTAACCACTCAGTGAGAAAAGAGTTGAAATGTTTCTGCTTCAGATCGATTTCTACAAACTGCTATTCAATATTTCAAAGCATCTGAATGGAAGCATGAATCAGACTCATACAGTGTGCTCTTACCTGCTTTTAGGTTCAGTTCTGTAGCAAGAGCGACAGAATTTATAACTGTAAAACCTACAGTTCCAAACATGTAGATCACAATGTAATCAAGAACACACTATTGATAGAGATAATATTGAGTTCATATAGATAGAGAAATAAGAAAAACAATATGGAATATAGGTGTACTTTTCATGTCAAATTGAACATACTAAATAATCAATAATGTTTGCTGTAGCTGCTGCTCAGATTTGGGACAAATTTTAGACTGTTCTGATATTTCCTGCATAAATCCTCATTTTTAGGTCATGCCAAAACATTTCATAAAGGCCATTTTAAAACAGTTTTATATTACCGAAAAAATAAATAAAATTAATTTAACAAACAGTCACAAGTCACAATGGATCACTGCCTTGTGAGTTTAGTGACCATAGGTCATAGTAGTTTGCAGTATTAGAGAATTATTGCTGTATTTGTAGACCTTTATACTGCTGTATATAAAAACCTTCACAAATAAATTTTTGACATTTATGCCATTTTTTTCACATTTATGTCATTTTGCATACACCTTTATCCAGAGCAACTTGCAACTGTTACAGTCTTACAGTCCATTCAATTGTGGGTTAAGGGCCTTGCTCAATGACCCAACAGTGGCAGCTTGGCAAATGTGGGATTTGAACCCTGGATCTTCTCGTCCATTTTGTCCCGTTTTGCCAGTGTTCTGACCACAGTTTTGCCAGTGACATTGCTTAATAAAAACAGCATTAGACTTACGAGGTATTTGTTCTGGATGTTCAAACAAAGCTGTTGCTGCCAAAACACTGACTAAAATGGTCAAAGGTAAATATCCAACAGCATCTGTAATCATCACAGATAAAAGAATTAAAACAGTAGTTATAGTAGTTTCCCGTAAAATGTTTCATATTACAGATAAGTGATAAATATGAAGAAAATACATTTGGTTTTAAAAGAAAAAATGTTTTTTAATCAGTATTCCAATTGGTCTAATTGGGTATAATAAACTCTACACCTGCATGCTTTGCTCTAGACCAGCTACACGTTTACTTAATACTGCATAAAGTGCATCTAGAATGATCAATCCTTGTGAAACATCATATAATCTGTTCTTTTCAAAGTAGCAATAACAGGCACAACAAATTTTCATGATCAAATCTAACCCCCTTGATTATTTAGTAGAAATAAGACAGTATCTTCAGAAATAATTGGACATGTACCAACTTTATATAACATTCACGTCATTTCAATAAACGAAATAAAGAAACATAATATATGACATGGACAATATGAAGACGTGTGTGGGGCTAAATTGTGATGTAATCTTGCTTTTTCTTAGCCACTTTCTTTCACAAATTATTGCAATTACTAACAAAACAGTTGTAAAGAAATGTAATGTAATGTAATGTACACTACCTGTAGAAAATTCTCCCTTAATGTAGTAAGATTGTAAAGACCGGACCATCATCAGTGCCAGGAACAGAGGTGGAAATACTGACATGATCTGAAGGTTTACTAAAATGGACAGGAAAGTACGTTCATGGCGTGGATTGAATAATGACAGCGAGTAGGATAAATCAGGTATCAGAGAACTTAATGTAGGTAAACTGCATTAAAAGAGGAAATACTTACCGTCAAAATTGCATCCAATTTGAACCATAAAAAACATCAGACACCCACTGAGAAAGACTGAAAATGAGAAAAACACTTACGTTCATACATTGATTTTCACCTCATTTCCTATATACCCTATGCACATTCAGTGTATACACACAGTGTACAGGAACCAAAGGTCTGAGTCCACTGGGGAAAATGCTTCTAACATTTTTTTTTTATTTAACACAATGGTTTTCATTACAAATCATAAAGTCAGAATAATTATTTGAGCAAAAGCTGGAAAAAATACTATTTATTAGTGTTTGGTATGTTTCCCCTTTTGCTCAAGCCAGCCCTGAAAGTTTGTGCAAAATCTGATGATCCATTTTTTTTTTTCCAACAGGACTTCACCATACTCCAAAGAGCATCGAGTGATGTTACTGAGTGCTTGCTCTGTTGGGTTTAGGTCAGGTGACTGTTGAGGAAAGTCTATGACAGTCAAATGTACTCAAACTGTTATTCTGATTATATGATTCGTAATTTAAAAAAAATCAAGGAAATATGCAAAAGAAAAAAATCTATTTCACCAGTGGCCTCAGACTTTTGCCCCATTATACTGTTTGTGAGTGTGTGCATGTATACACAGTGCCTTCACCCCTTGAACTTTTCCACATTTTGTAGTAATTTAATTCAAATTTAAATTGAATTAAAATGCACGTAACTTGATTGTTTACTAGTTGAATGAGACAAATATTAGTTAACAAACAATGTGTTTTTGTGACACACAGGTTAATTAAACTAAAAACAGACATTTGCTCACTCCATAAATATACAGTGATGCTTCCCTCACAGTGCTGATAGCGCTCTCAGGGCGATGAGAAGTGTTTGGTTTGTTCCATACACAGCACTTTGCAAGAAGGACAAAAAAAGTGAAATCCCAGCTCTGTTGGAGTTTCTGAACATAGTTATACCATGGACAGTTTTTCCAATCTCATCTGCACATCGGCCTCTACTGTTTCTCTGATGATTGCACTGAATACTGCAATCCCAATCTTTTTTAATGTTTTTATATATGTGAATGAGTTGACAAACTTTATTGAGTTACCTCAAACTTGAACATTATATACAGTGGGGCAAAAAAGTAACTTCTTCTTTAAGAAGCTGTTCTGTCCTCCACTCGTTACCTGTATTAATGGCACCTGCTTGACCTCGTTATCTGTATAAAAGACACCTGTCCACAGCCTCAAACACTCCAAACTCAACCATGGCCAAGACCAAAGAGCTGTTGAAGGACACCAGGAAGAAAACTGTAGATCTGCACCAGGCTGGGAAGAGTGAATCTATAATAGGCAAGCAGGTTGGTGTGAATAAATCAACTGTGGGAGCAATTGTAAGACATACAAAACCATTGATAATCTCCCTCGATCTGGGGCTCCACGCAAGACCTCATTCCATGGGGTCAAAATGATCATGAGAACGGTGAGCAAAAATCCCAGAAATACACAGCGGGACCTGATGAATGACCTGCAGAGAACTGGGACCAACGTAACAAGGCTACCATCAGTAACACACTATGCCAAGAGGGACTCAGATCCTGAAGTGCCAGGCGTGCCCCCTGCTTAAGCCAGTACATGTCCAGGCCCGTCTGAAGTTTGCCAGAGAGCAAATGGATGATCCAGAAGAGGATTGGGAGAATATCATGTGGTCAGATGAAACCAAAATAGAACTTTATGGTAAAAACTCAACTGAAGGAAAAAGGATGCTGAGTTGCATCCCAAGAACGCCATACCTACTGTGAAGCATGGGGGTGGAAACATCATGCTTTGGGGCTTTAACGACTGATCCGTGTTAAGGGAAGAATGAACGGGGCCATGTATCATGAGATTTTAAGCCAAAACCTCCTTCCATCAGTGAGAGCATTGAAGATGGAAACATGGTTGGGGCTTCCAGCATGACAATGATCCCCCAACACATCGCTCGGGCAACGAAGGAGTGGCTCCGTAAAAAGCATTTCAAGGTCCTGGAGTGGCCTAACCCAGTCTCCAGACCTCAGCCCCATAGAAACATTTGTGGAGGGAGTTGGAAAGTCCATGTTGCCCCAAAAAACATCACTGCTCTAGAGGAGATCTGCATGGAGGAATGGGCCAAAATACCAGCTACAGTGTGTGCCAACCTGGTGAAGACTTACAGGAAACGTTTGACCTCTGTTCATTGCAACACAAAGGTTATGTTACAAAGTATTGAGTTGAACTTTTGTTATTGACCAAATACTTATTTTCCACCATAATTTACAATTAAATTCTTTAAAAATCCTACAATGTGATTTCCTGGATTTTTTTCTCATTTTGTCTCTCATAGTTGAAGTGTACCTATGATGAAAATTACAGACCTCTCTCATCTTTCTAAGTAGGAGAACTTACAAAATCAGTGACTGACTAAATACTTTTTTGTCCCACTGTATGTGCAGTTCAGTTTTTGTGTATGTTCTTAGTTGTGTACTACAGTGTATATCATTGTTGCTGTATTATTACTGGGACTAATTTCCTTCAGGACCAATGAAGTACCTTTCTGTCTGCCTGCCTGTCTATCTGTCTGGTATTTATTTTACGCTGCACCAAGCTGAAAAAATAGCATTATCAGTTATATCTGTAACATCATTTACTACATGAGTTTTAAAACTTTGTTTACATTCTCCTATTTAGATCTAGACAAAAACTAAACAAAGCTGGATAAATGGATTGTTGAACTTAAGACATGTTCTTCCTTACCTGAAGATACAGGGCCAAAGCAATATAACCCCGTGATTACTGTCATTATAAATTTCTTTTTGTCAAATGCTCCCTGTACGTCTCTCCTCGGGTGTAAATCCACAGCTACAAACATAACGACAGAGTTAATCTAAACAAACCACTCATAAAAAGATTTCACTTTACCTACTGTCTAATGTCATGACCTGATCACATCGTATAGGTTTAAATGTCATTTATATAGATATACAAATTTTAGTATATAGTACAATCCTATTATAGCTTAGTATTATAGTATAATGAATCCTTTAATAGTATGACCTCAGGACAATGACATACTGTATTTATGTGATTGATGTAAAGTGTTTACGTATACTGTATAATGGTAGATTCATTATAAATTATTTTTAAGGCCATGATATATAAGGCCATGATAAATGCATGCTACACTTAATCAGTTATACCTGTAGTTCTTGTGTTTTTCTACACTTAAGGAGAGATTATCTGATCCCACAGCTTTACTTCTTTTTTGAAGATTTTTCATACCTAGGAAGCATCAGTAGAAAAAGCAGAAGGCTTTGTGGTTTTTAGGCTTTAATGTACTGAGGATGTGGCAGAAGTGTTGAGTGGCTGGTGGCATCTTTGGATAGAACAGCACTATAATCTATTTAAATATTTATCATATGTGGTGAGTGTTCAATCTTACTGCTTCTTTGTAATCAGGAGTAATTAGTAACTAAACCTTTGTAATTAGTTTATATTGTATTTTTTACCAAGCAGTCACATTTGTTGATGGTAAAATGCTGGAATAAATAAAGACTTCAGCTGTTTGCAATAATATCAAAAACTGAGGGGCATTGTGGACATTAAACATTAGTCTGCAGTGTCATGGCTTTGCTTTTGTTATTGCTTCCCGGCAAATAAATAAGGGCACACAGTGAAAAAGAAGAAAGTGTAGCCAGTCGTCAGAGACTACAGAACTGTTAATAGCTGGATACATTTTACAAGTTATATTCTATTTTCCTGTTGCTAATGGCCCCCTGAAATTATAACAGAATATGAGAATGTGATTGCTCTGTTAATTCAATTTAATGTACACTATATAGCCAAAAGTTTGTGGACGCCCAAAAAAGAGGAATTACTATGGAGTATGCTCCCCTCCCTTTGCTGATAGAACAGTCTTTGTTCTTCTAAAATAGATGTTAGACAATAAGCCCTGGTTCACTTTTGGCAATCCAGTACATTTTCAAGGTGTCTGATGGAGTTGAGGTCGAGTTTCTGTGCAAGCCAGCCAAGTCCTCAATCAAGTTAAACCAGTTCTCTATGGACTTTATTTAAGGACAGCAGGGCAGAATGTTGATGAACTGACTTGTTGGAAGCTGAAACCTATAAATGTGTGATAGTGAGAGTCACTGGGGAATCAGTACAACCCATCCTACTGCCACTGTTTGTCTATGGAGAATCCAGAAATAATAATACATGCTATATATTATGCAGGTGTTACAAGTGAGTGTTGCTGAAATAGCAATAATTAGAGGGGGTGTCCACAAACCTTTGGCCATATAGTGCATGTTATGTTCACACAACAAACAATACATACATTGGCAAAAAGTAAACAAATCATGTTTAGATATATTTTAGCAAAGACACAGAAACAAAGTTTGGTACCTTACCAATTATCATAAAAACTGTAGCAGATAGGATAATAAACTGGTAAACTAGAAAAAACTTTTCTTCACTTCCTGCCAGCCATCTGTTGATAAAATGATCACATGTCAGTAATAACTAAAACGATCTTTAATGGTTGGAAAGAACAAAGAAAAGTACTGATATAGCAAATACCGACCTGATGTGCTGAGATAAGGAGAGGTGCTCATCAACATTATGGGCCGTGAAAAACAGACAACTGAACAAACAACAACCTCAGAGAGAAACCCTGTGAAGAGAAATTACAGACAATGTCAGTTATTATGCTGGGTAGATCATGACTGGTGGTATATGTGTTACTAAAGTTACTAAATTCCAGAGAAACTGACTGAATTCACCTTCTTTTGACCATAAGATGAAAGCCACACCCAGGCACATGTTTGTTGTAGCTTGTGTCATCAAATCTATTCTGTTAGTAACTGAAAAGCAGACAATAATCATGTTTAATATGCAGCTGTGGCTGCAATAATTACACTAGCATATCATAGGATATTAAGAAATACTTTTCTTTTTCAGCAGGAATGTAAGAAAATAGGTTCCAACTGTAATCAGCGGCGCAGCGATGCACAGTAATAATGTTAAAACGTGCAGCGGCAAGAAATCTGGAGGACAGAAGGAATCCATACAAAGGCACAAATCACCAACAAATCATGACAACATTTATTATCTGTTAAATATATAACAAAACATTTTGATTATATGAAAAGAATATTTTAACATTACCAACACTCTGTAGATCCACGATAGTGTGTGTTGACATGTTACAAGTGTGGATCTCGCATATGAATTCTCCTTTATCCGCCAATCTCACATCCTTCAGCTTTAGAGAGAAGTTTCCTTTGGGGATTTCAGTAATAAAGAACTCAGCTCTTCCCCGATAGCTCTCATGAGAAGAATCAGAGAAGATCTCATTGTCTTGAAAGAGCAGGACGAGTAGGTCTCCATCTTTCTTTTTCCAGGTCACTTCTTCTATCTCATGAGCTCTAACATGAGAGTCTACAGAACAGTTCAGGATCACCTCATCACTTAGAGAAGCAGAGATGGCCTGATCTGCTCCTTTCACCAGAAGGTCCTCTGAAAAGAGTTCAGATATGAAATGTACAATTTTGTGGTGTATTTTTTCCCAACAAGATTATTGCTTACAGAGATTGTGTTTACATCTTTCTTTGGTAAAACAAACAGCAAATGAATTTACCTTTGAAGGGGATACACCCCCTCACCTCCCAAAAAACTACTCCTTTGTTTAAAGCCTTCAATTATTCTCCTTTCTCATAATGCCATACTACTGTCTTAGTGATACAACTATTAATAAGCTAATTTGACAAGCTTACAAAATTTGTGTGGTTACTTTTTCAGATGTGAAAGAACTACAAAAGCAGTTTTACTTCACCTTTAAAGAAACTATGATCATTATACTATATTCATCAAAATCATTTTTACAGCTGTCACAATGTTGCAAGCTTGCCAGCTTACATCACTCTGCTTAATCCCCTCTGTCTCCTTGACCTTCTTCTTCCTCCACAGCAGGTGGGGCTGTTGCCACCTGCTGGTCTTTTTTACAAATAACCCTCTTCCTGTGCACCCCTTCGTCTTGCATTCTCACGCCCCTGGTTTCTCTTGGCTCCTGTGTGCTTCTGTCCCCCTGCCTGGTTAGTGTCTGTGCCTCTGTCTCAGTGATGGATTAGTGGGGCTTTTGAGAGATCAAAGCAAATGAAACAAATGATTCGGAAAAAGATTCGAGCTTGTGAAACGTTATGTTTAGCCTCTCCATGTGTGTTAGCATTGTTAGCTTCTGTTATGTTTAGTGTCTCTATGTGTGCTAGCAGCTGTTATGTTTAGCTTCCCTGTTTGTGTTCGTATATGCTTAGTTTGTCTTATCTTTGTGTTTTGTACCCAGTCTGTCTGTTTATTCTGTGTTATCTGTATCACACCTTATCCACTGTAAATAAACCCACACTTTGCACTTGCGTCCCCCCGTCTCCCGTCTAGTTTATAGTATTTGTGACAACAGCACAATTCTTGTCAATCTTTAATCAAATGAAATATGTACCTTAAAACACTTTGTGGTATAAAATACTATTTACAAAGCAACATAAAGCTGCTCATTCAGGTCAGGGTTGCGAAGAAAGATATGGAAGATATCCCGGAATTCACTGGGTACATGCAGAAGTACACCCTGGACAGGCAGCGAGTCCATCACAGGGTTTTGTTAAGTCACCACCAGAGCTTAATGTTTGCACTGTAACTGCTTGCTGAATTTTGCATCCTTATGCAGAACCGCTGAACACGCATATCGTAAGGTAAACATTTGACGTTACCTAAACTCTGTAGAACCACAGTGGTACTTCCTGAAGCATGATGAGTGTGGATCTCGCATATGAATTCTCCTTTATCCTCCACTCTCACATCCTTCAGCTTCATGGAGAAGTTTCCTTTGGGGATTTCAGTAATAAAGAACTCAGCTCTTCCCCTATAGCTCTCATGAGAAGAATCTGAAAGGACCTCATTTTCTAGACAGAGCAGGACGAGTAGGTCTCCATCTTTCTTTTTCCAGGTCACTTCTTCTATCTTCTGAGCTGGAACATCTACAGAGCAGTTCAGTATCACTTCTTCACCTGGGGAGGCATAGGTGGCCCGATTTGCCCCTTTCACCATAAGAAGATCTGAAAGAAATCAGAATGAACAAATAGGAAATGTTTACAAAAAGGATGTTAGGTTGTCATTTTCAGATATATACAGTGGTGTGAAAAAGTGTTTGCCCCCTTCCTGATTTCCTATTTTTTTGCATGTTTGTCACCCTTAAGTGTTTCAGAACATCAGACCAATTTAAATATTAGTCAAAAACAACACAAGTAAACACAAAATGCAGTTTTGAAATGAAGGTGTTTATTATTAAGCGAGAAAAAAACCCAAACCTACATGGTACTGTGTGAAAAGGCGATTGCCTCTTGAACCTAATAACTGGTTGGGCCACCCTTAGCAGCAACAACTGCAACCAAGCATTTGTGATAACTTGCAATAAGTCTTTTACAGCGTTGTGGATGAATTTTGGTCACTCATCTTTGCAGAATTGTTGTAATTCAGCCACATTGGAGGGTTTTCCAGCATGAATGGCTTTTTTAAGGTCATGCCACGGCATCTCAATAGGATTCAGCTCAGGACTTTGACTAGGCCACTCAAAATACGTACAGTGGTGCTTGAAAGTTTGGGAACACTTTAGAATTTTCTATAGTTCTGCATAAATATGACCTAAAACATCATCAGATTTTCACACAAGTACTAAAAGTAGATCAAGAAAACCCTGGATTTTCGTCAGTAAATAAATGTCCAACTATAATATTTTTGTCTCATTTGTTAAACAAATGAGACAAAAATATTATAGTTGGACATTTATTTACTGAGGAAAATCCAATTTTACACATTAGTTGGTGGCATCCATGCCTCCATACCTCTTTTAATCATTTGCCAATTGCCTAGAAATAATATTTTGAATATCATTCCAGTAATGCACCCCCATATACACTAGTTAGTTTTTAGCATTTGAATGGTTTTGCTAAAGCCATAAATGTCTGTCAACTGGTCAAAATGTATTCAAGTGCATCATAGAGGCATGTCTAGCACTCAACGATCTCTCACCAAGACGTACCATACCTAAAAGTAGCCTCTGAGAGCCTTTTTATAGGGCAGCATGGAAAGCACTTTTATATATGAGTTACAAACATAAGCACCCAGCTGTTCCATTCACAGTTAGTTGTAGTGATGTATATGATCTGCTGTAAGTGCTATCGAAAATTCAAACAGGACCAAAAATATATATTAATCAGTTCCGTTGCTTTTTACTCAATCCAAACCTAGCTGGACCTTGTTGTTTTTAGTGTTGTAAAGTCCAAATTAAAGCGGTGTGTGATTATGGTGCTACTGTCATTTTCTCCCACCTAAAACATCTATTGTTAAAGTTGCAACAAAGACAGATGCAACATAAAGTTGTGCTCTGGAAATGCATGCATTTTATTCTGCTTGTAAATGTGGTCTCAGTTTTTTGGAATTAATACTAAAAGTGGTGTCCGTAAAAGGTCATCCAAACTGCTAAAGAGCAAGGGTGCATCACTCTGTGGTCATACTGTTGTGAATATGTAAGCCTTTACCAGTTACCATAGTCCGTTCAAAAATCAAGCAAACCATTTGTTAATTCTGGTCTCAGTGTTGTTTTACTACATTTAATTATTAGCAGAATAGATTTAAAACATTAGATTTCAACAAATGACAAGTTATTAATACAAGTTGAGCATAAAAGGTTTTCTACACTATGATTACTTACCAGTAGTGTTAATTGTCACTGTGGTTTCAAAGTGGTCTTTGACTGTATAGACTGTACATCTGTAAACTCCAGCATCTTCTTTGACCACATTTTTGAGGAAGACAGAGAAGTTCCCTTTTGACATCGCATCTGGAAAAATGTCAACTCTTCCTCTAAAAGATGGACTCTGGAGTTCAGGTCTGTTTCTTCCCCTCTGGAAGAAGTTCACCACAGACCCAGAGTCCGTCTTGAACCATTCTACCTGAAGACCCTCCAGAACCATAGATTTCTGAGGAAGGCATGGCAGAAGGACTGTGCGTCCTATTCGAACTGGATCTGATAGATCATAGACCTGGAGACCTGTTATAGTGCACCCACCCACACACACACACCAACACACACACACACACACACTTTATCATAAGAAAATTCAGCCTTATGGTCCACAGTAGGCATTTTAGCGGATCATAAGTGACTTCATTTCAACAGCTTTTGAAGGTGTGATGATATTGCTCCAAAATCAGTGACATGTATTGAAGTCCCCTCTACACAACATACTACACCTCTTATATTTGGAATCGTTACCTCTGTGGGCCTGTAGTAATAGATTTTTAGGAATTCATTTAAATATCTTTGGAACGTGTGATGATATCCGTCCAAAATCAATGTTATGCATTGAAGTTCCCCCTACACAGCACACTACAACTCTTATATTGGGAACTGTAACCTCTGCTTGGCTGTAGCATTGGTATTTTGTGAATTCATTTCAATAGATTTTAAACGTTGGATGATATCCCTCCAAAATCAGTGGCATGTACTGAATGCCCCCTACACAACATACCACACCCCTTATCCTATTAACTGTAAATTAATTTCAATAGCTCTTAAACATTTACATTTACAGCATTTAGCAGCCGCCCTTATCCAGAGCGACTTACAATTGATACACTCTTACAATCCAAGCAATTGTGGGTTAGGGGCCTTGCTCAAGGACCCAACAGTGGCGGCCAGCAGAGGTGAGATTTGAACCCTGGACCTTCTGGTTCATAGCCCAGTACCTTACTACCACAGGCTAGAGGCTACCACAGTCCACATTTGACGATATTGCCAACATAAGAGGTGTATTTATGTCATGTGGGCTGCACTTGAACAAATATAAATTCTGTAGCAATAACAAACATATAAAAGTTGTTGAATTGGAAACAAATATCACCACAATTCAATAAAGGTTACAGTTCCCAATATAAGAGGTCTAATATGTCATGTGGATTGCACTTGCTCAACTACAACTTTGTTTGGAGCTATATCACCAATCGTTCAAAAGATACTGAAATTAATTCACAAAATCATATTATTACAGGCCAACAGAGGTTAAAGTTCACAATACAAAAGTTGTAGTATGTTATTTAGGGGCACAGTTTTAATAAACAAAGATAAACACAGTGAACAAAAACGAGAAATCAGGCAGGAGAAAATCCACATTTGTTCAAAAAACAAACAAAAGTAAATCCTCAGCGGGAGCGAAACGGAAGAAGATCCGAGAAGGATCATGAGTGAAACAGCAGGAGTTCCTAGAACGGTAGGCACGCAGTCTAACCGAGTCGATACCAAGCCCCGAGCCTATCAAGCGGCCGCGCTTATAAAGAGCGCCCCACCGGTGCAGTCAACCAGTTCCTTGATGGAAGGGCCATTCTGGATAGGTCTGTGGAGATCACGCAGACCGCCCGAGACTTGTGGGGCCAGTTGTCCTGTTTGCCCACAGCCAAAGGAAATGGGAGGGAAACCCCAGATAAGACCACAGGATGTGATAGCATCTCAATACATTCCACTGACTTTGGAGTCACAGGTTCGAAAGCTACTGAAATGAATTCTTTTGTGATCTGCCAAAATGCCCACTGTGGCTCATAAGGCTGACTTTTCACACATTAAAGAGAGTAACGTCATTTGTACACGGTCACTTCGCTCTCGCGGAGGTCTCCGTGGTTTTCAAAAGGCAAACATTTCATAATAGCAATTTGCCAGTATTAACCCTTTTGCACGCGCCGTTCAAAAGCTATTGAATTAAAAAATCTTGCTTTCGGCGGAAATTAAAATGTAGGAAAATGTATTTGAGTTGTTAGCTGGTAAAAATACCAGCACATATGAAGAATACTCCCATGAGTGCGTTCAGCCCAACACAGCATAATTGTGGAAGTTATGAACGTTGGGTAAATCTTGTTCGGTGAATTTATTTAGTCTTTTTTAATACATATTTTAGATAATTGATGTGAACGTTGGGGGAACCAGGACTAAAATACTTTATTTGAAATAATTTACATATTGTAAACTAATGCTAATGTTATGGGTAAGTAGGTTAGTGAAATACTGCAATAATAATTAACTAATACACAAATACAAACGGTCTTACCTGTAAGTCCAACAGCAGAGAGAAGTGCTAAGAACAACGAAAAATGCATCTCCATTATATTTAGTAAAACATTTCACCGTCTAAAACTTTCGGATGCCGGCATATTTGCTTTTCCCGTTATCCTCAGACATTATTCCCTATACAAATGAACCGGAAAGCGCAGGAGCAAACAGGTAACACGCCTTGCTACTCTACGTAAGCTAACTGCTGTTCTGCTGTGGGGTAAAAACAAGTAGTTGCTAAATTCCCAACACTTTCTATAAAGCAGGAACCCTTACAAAAAGCACTAACATAACTCCTGTGCTTGCTTTTAACACTGAGCGGAGGAACGAAGCTTTGAATCATTTCAGTCACTCTATTCAAAAAGTGATCCAGTAATTTGATATAGTCGAAACACAACACATTAGCGACATCTGCTGGACGACTGCGTGCGTGCGTGTGTGTATACGCATTTAAGAGAAACTGTTCCACTTAGCATTACCACTAAGCATTACACAGCGTAAGGCATAATTACTTAAGATGATGTTTTGGCGCAGTAGTCAAAAGTCACAAAGATTTATTATTAACTTCTAAAGTGCAATAATCACACACTGATTTGAAATATCAGTGCAATGCCAATACATTTGAATCGATTATCGTCCAGTATGAACATGCTACCCTAGTAATGTGTAAACAGTAATGTTAAAGTTTCATGAGAGGTATTAGAAGTTTTTGAGACCTTTGTAGGTTTTAAATAATGAAAAGCCCTGTCACAAACAACCTACATCACCATAAGGATGTCTTATAAAAATATATGGTATGGTGTAAAATATTATTAACCGGTCTCATTCTAGTTATCACAGTTAGTACAATCCTTCGCTCACTGAAAAACATAACTAATTTTCAGAGGCATTGCACAATTTTACAGAGGGAGAACTTTCCAGAAAAATGTTCCAGCTATTGCAAGATCATACACTGTGCCTTTTGAATGTAAAACTTATGTAGTAGAAGTTAAACTCAAGATGGACTTTGGTTAGAGGTGTCGAGTTATCTACTATCAAACCATGGCTGAACATATATTTCAAACATTGTTAAAGGAAAATGTCTTTGGAATGTGAGAGGAAACTGTAGTACCAAGAGGAAACCCATACCCTCTCTCTCTCTCTCTAGGAAATTTCCCTTTGGGGATAAATAAAGTTCTCTCTCTCTCTCTCTCTCTCTCTCTCTCTCTCTCTCTCTCTCTCTGCTTACTAAAGTAAAAGATGAAAATAATAAAGCCAATGAAATTAAAGTGTGTGAATATAATATAAT
Source organism: Ancistrus triradiatus (assembly GCA_025084515.1). Classification (NCBI taxonomy): domain Eukaryota; kingdom Metazoa; phylum Chordata; class Actinopteri; order Siluriformes; family Loricariidae; genus Ancistrus; species Ancistrus triradiatus. Next base: position 113,811 of record JAJAGP010002089.1, read on the forward strand.
GCAATATGGAACAAAAACTGAAATCACCAACTAGACTGATTTTTCTAAAGCTGGTGTTACTAAATGATGACTGACAACCATTGGCGCTTTACCAATAAAGATAAACCAAAACAGTACTCGAATCAAATTAGGTGCTTGCACCCAGAATCAATATTCATTAGCCTAATCAATCAAACATGCAAAATGTAAATATTGCATCACGTGACTATATGGCATCATGGGTGCTTCTAGGATCAGAGCTATAGGGGTGCTGAGCACCCAATGAGACATAGACACCTCCTTTTTTAAAACAAAAACCTGTACTTTTTAAAGTGGATCACACCATTTGAGAGGCAAGGGGGGACTTCTGTATTTTTGTTGTTAAAATATTATGTTTAAACCATATACTTTCTATGGTTTTAACATTTTTTCAGTTTATCCGAGATAAACATCTGTTTAAAAAACACAACAAGAAAACTTTTTACTTTCATTTTTGGGGAGCTGGGACTCAATTTAGGAGGGATTGTGCATGACATAAAAATGACCTCAAAGGGTTCAGATATAAAAATAAATATAATTTATCATTCCATGAATTGCTTCTGTTAGTTCATGGTTCAGTGAAGTGAATCTGCTGCATTATCTCTGCTCGTCTCCCCACTGAGCCACCGTGCCACCCTTAGACAATGGCATCATCCAGGGCTTTTATACACACACTAACAGTTAAAGTTAACATGTCCATACATATAAATAAGAACTAACAAATAATGCTTCACATACACGTGATACTCTATAGAATATTTTATAAGATAATTAATACTATTAATTGAAATAGGATGCACCTTATTTAAGAATTTGGGGCATTTCAATAAACAGCCAGTATGCAGTAGAACAGGCCTTTCCCTGATACTAAAAATGGATGAACGTTTAACCCTTATGGGTCTGGGGACATCTCTTTCATTTTTCTTTGTATTATATTTTGTATGTATATAAAACCCTTTAAAATGTTACCATGCAAGATAAGTGTCTGCTTTCATCTTTGTTTCCAAATCACAATCACACCAATATGACATGATAACATTGTTATTGTTTTTTTATTTAGACATGCGATCACGATTCACCACAAAACACAGAAAATTGGATATATCTTTTTATTTCTCAAACCACAAATGCATATAACACAGCATTTTCACAGCTTATAATGCATACAAAATAGTTAAAGAAACAAATAAAGTTAAATAAATCATAACACTGAACTATAAAATAACATGGTAATGAACACTATAGGTACTTTAAAATACTTTACTTCAGTCAAAATGAAAGTATTCATACAAAACTTGAGTAACAATAAATATTTTGTGAAAAATGCATTGAACTCTATTGAAACGTACCGCAGACTAGTACTGAAGAACCCAATGAAACAAATGAGACAAAAATATTATACTTGTTCATTTGTGTGTTGATGAAAATGATCCATTACTACATATCCGTGGGTGATATAAGTATGTGAACCTTTGTATGCAGTATCTGGTGTTTATCAGTATCCTTGTGCAGCAGTAACTGTAACTAAACATTTCTGGTAACTGTTGATCAGTCCTGCTCATCGACTTGGAGGAATTTTATCCCATTTCTATGTACAGATCAGCTTTCATGGATGTTGGTGGGTTTCCTCACATGAACTGCTTCTACAACATTTCTACTGAAGTCAGAACTTTGTCTTGGCCATTCTGAAACATTACATTTATTCTTCTTTAAATATTCTTTTACATAACAACTTCCATTAGAATTTGCTCATGTAATTCAGAATCCATTGTTCCATCAATGATGACAAGCTGTCCTGAACCAGATGCAGCAAAACAGGCCCAAACACTGATACTACCACCACCATGTTTCACAGATAGGATACGATTCGTAATCTGGGGTGCAGCATTTCTCATATATTTAACAGTGCTCTTTTTTGAAGAGCAGTGGCTTTCTCCTTGCAATCCTGCCACAATCACCGCTGTTAGCCAATGTGAGAGGCCTTTAGTTGTTTAGGCCTTAAGTTGCTTAGAAGTTGCCTTGGTTCCTATTACACGCCTTGGGGTGATCTTTTCTCCATTACAATCTGTTTGGCTGTGTATTGTGTCCAAGCACTTTAGAGATGGTTTTTAACCTTTTCCAGCCTCATGAGCATCAAAAACTCTTTTTCTGAGGTACTCAAAAATCTCTTTGTATGTATCATGATACACTTCCACAAATGTGAGTTGTGAAGAGCAGACTTTGATCGATCCCTGTTCTTTAAATACAACATGACGCCCGCTTACACCTGATTGTCATCCTATAGAAGGAAACACCTGACTCATTTTACCTTCAAATTCAATATTAGGTAATTTAGAGGTTCACATACTTTTGCCACTCACGCAAGTGTCCAATCTCTGGTGTTGCACACTGATTTTCAAGCTAAATCTCAGCTTTTTTATTTACTGATTACTACTTGAGCCAGTTCCTGCATATGCAATATCAAATGTTTTCCTGTTTATTTATTTAATAAAAGTGGTAAAAACCATATAAAAAAATCCAGTGATTGTCCTGAGCCACTTTAACACTGAAATCAAACATTACATTTTCATATCTGTCTCTGCTTGTACATGCGCTATCAAAACACCAAAAACAAATTTCAATGACTTCTGAAGCCATTTTTTTAAAGATGTTACCAATGTTGATTAGAATGATGTAATTTGTTTAAGTCATCATTAGGAATAAAAACACACGGTCATGACCTTAAAGGTTAAGATATGAAAATAAAATAATTTATCATTTCATGCTTCAGGTCATGTTTCAGAGAAGTGAATTTGCTGTATATTTTCTTGCAGTGATGAGTTCGTTATTGGGTTTTGTAGAGAAATCTGTTGTACCTACATAGAGAAAACAAACCATGAAAATAATTTCCCTTCTACCAACAAAAACTATCACATATAAATCATTGTCTTTTTTTCTACGTGTATTACATCACATTACCTCATTTGTTTCGTTGTCCTGACCTCTGTCTCGGTTAATTCTATAAAACAATTTAAAACACAACTGTTGTAATGGCATTGATTTAACTATGATATTACATATTTATTTAAAAAAGTCATGTGGCTCCAGTTGCTCTTGCAGTGTTGATGCACCCCTGGTCTGCACCACATGACACACAGACCCATCCCACATCCAGAGGAGCGATGAGAGTCAGGAGCCTCTGCTGATGAAACACATGAATGAGCAGCTACTGCTCTAACGGCTGGGATACCAACCAGCCCTACACACAAAAGCTCTCTGAGTAGTACTGTGGTTTGTATCTTGCCCAATCAAGATGAGGATTCAGATGCGTTTAGTTTCTAGTACTTTGAGACCCAGTGGCTTCCTGTATACGTTTTCTGGATGCTCAGCTTCACCAAGAGCTCCCGAGTCTCAGTGCTGTTCATGATAGCCCTTGTGTTACAGTTTTATTGAAGTTTTGCTCTGATGTCATACAGTGGGGCAAGAAATATTTAGTCAGCCACTGATTGTGCAAGTTCTCCTACTTAGAAAGATGAGAGAGGTCTGTAATTTTCATCATAGCTACACTTCAACTATTAGAAACAAAATGAGAAAAAAATCCAGGAAATCACATTGTAGGATTTGTAAAGAATTTAATTGTAAATTATGGTGAAAAATAAGTATTTGATCAATAAATTTGGTTCAGCTCAATACTTTGTAACATAGCCTTTGTTGGCAATGACAGAGGTCAAAGGTTTCCTGTAAGTCTTCACCAGGTTGGCACACACTGTAGCTGGTATTTTGGCCCATTCCTCCATGCAGATCTCCTCTAGAGCAGTGATGTTTTGTGGCAACACGGACCTTCAACTCCCTCCACAAATTTTCTATGGGGTTGAGGTCTGGAAACTGGCTAGGCCACTCCAGGACCTTGAAATGCCTTTTTACAGAGCCACTCCTTCGTTGTCTGAGCAGTGTGTTTGGGATCATTGTCTTGCTGGAAGACCCATCTTCAATGCTCTCACTGATGGCAGGAGGTTTTGGCTTAAAATCTCATGATACATGGCCCCGTTCAATCTTCCCTTAACACAGATCAGTCATCCTGTCCCCCAAAGCATGATGTTTCCACCCCCATGCTTCACAGTAGGTATGGTGTTTTTGGGATGCAACTCAGCATTCTTCTTCATCCAAACATAACGAGTTGAGTTTGTACCAAAAAGTTCTATTTTGGTTTCATCTGACCACATGATATTCTCCCAATCCTCTTCTGGATCATCCATATGCTCTCTGGCAAACTTCAGACGGGCCTGGACATGTACTGGCTTAAGCACGGGGACACGTCTGGCACTGCAGGATCTGAGTCCCTCTCGGCGTAGTGTGTTACTGATGGTAGCCTTGTTACTTTGGTCCCAGCTCTCTGCAGGTCATTCATCAGGTCCCCTCGGTGTAGTTCTGGGGGACTTTTGCTCACCCGTTCTCATGATCATTTTGAACCCCAACGGGGATTGAGGAGATCTTGGATGGAAGGGACCAGATGGAGCCCCGATTAAGGGAGATTATCAATGGTTCTTGTATGTCTTCCATTTTTTCCTTTACACATTGCTCCCACAGGTTGATTTATTCACAACAACCTGCTTGCCTATTGTAGATTCACTCTTCCCAGCCTGGTGCAGGTCTACAATTTTCTTCCTGGTGTCCTTCGACAGCTCTTTGGTCTTGGCCATGGTTTAGTTTGGAGTCTGGCTGTTTGAGGCTGTGGACAGGTGTCTTTTATTCAGATAAGGAGGTCAAACAGGTGCCATTAATACAGGTAACGAGTGGAGGACAGAAGAGCTTCTTAAAGAAGAAGTTACAGGTCTGTGAGACCCAGAAATCTTGCTTGTTTGTGTGTGACCAAATACTTATTTTCCACCATGATTTACAATCAAATTCTTTAAAAATCCTACAATGTGATTACCTGGAATTTTTTTTTCTCATTTTGTCTCTCATAGTTGAAGTGTAGCTATGATGAAAATTACAGACCTCTCTCATCTTTCTAAGTAGGAGAACTTGCACAGTCAGTGGCTGACTAAATACTTTTTCCCCCACTGTGGCTGGTGTTTAAACTAAACATCTTATATAAACTTTGTATGATTTTTTAAATATGTAAAATTCAAAGAAGCTTCCCAAGCCTCAAGCTTACCTGTCGCCAACATCTGTCCCTGTGGTACGTAAAAAGATATAATAGTTAGAATATCAGTCAGAAAAGTTGAGAATTATAAAAAGTGTAGATGCACCTCCTCCATCATTCAATTGTCAGTTTAATGTTACAATTTCTGCTACGTATTTCCCGTGTGTGTGTGTGTGTGTGTGTGTGTGTTTGTGCTGGTCCTGGCTATGTTGTGTGGAGAGGTCATTATCTTGTGGAGAGGTCATTATCTTGCAACTGTCTTTAAGCCAGTAGAGAGAGAATGTATTGTTTCGCTTTGCTCTATACTCTCTCTAGAATCTGCTTTGCTGTTATGTTCTTGCTGTTTGTTGGATGTAAGCATGAATTCTGCTCTGCACTAGAAAAAGGAGAACGTCTGCTTATCTATTAATATGCTGAAGCTCCAGAGCAACTGAGTTCAAGCCTAGACTGTGGTGTATTTTAATCTCGTCATGTGTGTCTATAATCCTGAAATGTGTTCTAATTGCTTGCTTGTTTTATATCATGTTGTCTCCAGTGTTAATTTTACTTTGACATACAATACATACAATAAATCCTTATTTTTGACATGCATTCCAACTTAATTACATCACTGGACCCCCAGAATCACTATTTAAATAATGAATGGAACAAATATATTTAAATTTGTTACTACTTACAGGTATAATAGATTTGTAGAACAAGCCAACCAAAAACAAACAATGTTTCGATTGGTAGAACAATCAGACGTAGATCTTCCATAGTCCGTGCTCCTTTCACTAGAAATGAACAATGGATATCTGTTAGAACTAAGGGTTACCAAAAATTTAACATACAATATTTTACTGGAAGTTTAAAAACAGAGCTGTATGACTAACTCCTTTTACATTTTTAACTGATAATTGGTAGAACATTGTGTCTTGGTAACAGTGTGCCTTGTAAATCAGACCACTTTTATTTGCTGAATGTAAACAAACTTTCTTTTTTAATACATTAAATCATATTGATGTATGTGTATCTATTGTCTGTATAATAAACAGTTACTGGGAAATTCTGTTATTCGACTCTTATGACTGAAGGCCATAGTCTGATGATGATGTTTAGCAGCGGGTTGCTGATAGAACAGATTTATTTTACTTCAGGGAATGTTGATGAACAAATTGTTTTTTCTGCCCCCTTCATCTTAAAATCTAACAACATGGTGCTAATGGAACTGTGGTATAATCACAATAATACACTCGAAGTTCAGCTATAACGACAGATATTGGCACTGGTGCACTGTGGTCGCAGACACCTTATATCACTCCCTCCCATGTATTATTGCTTACATGCAAACTGAACAGAACAGCATAATGGTAATAATACTGTTTTCCAACATCAATTAGGTCACTATGATGCTATTTAATACAGTATTTGTAGTTCATAATGGATCTTCAGTGCACTTTTTCAGCAGAGCCGTAGATAATTACCCAATCAGTGAGAAAAGAGTCGAAATGTTTCTGCTTCAGAGTGATTTCTACAAACTGCTATTCAATATTTCAAAGCATCTGAATGGAAGCATGAATCAGACTCATACAGTGTGCTCTTACCTGCTTTTAGGATCAGTTCTGAAGCAAGAGCAACAGAATTTATAACTGTAAAACCTACAGTTCCAAACATGTAGATCACAATGTGAAGCCAACCTGTAATCAAGAACACTTTATTGTTAGAGACAGTATTTGGCTGATATAGAGAAATTAAAAACAAACGTGAATACTTTTCATGTCAAATTGAACCCACTGAATAATCAATAATGTTTACTAGTAGTTTCTGAGTACAGATGTATTGCTGTCCTTGTAGTCCTTTAAATTGCTGTATATAAAATCCTGCACCAATACATTTTGGACAGTGACACTGCTTAAATAAAAAACCATTAGACTTACGTGGTACATGTTTTGGATGTTCAAACAAAGCTGTTGCTGCCAAAACAATGGCTAAAATTGTCAAAGACAAATATCCAGCAGCATCTGTAATTATCACAGAGAAAAGAATTATAACAGTAGTTATAGTAGTTTCCTCTAAAACATTATATATTATAGAAAAGTGATATACACTGCTCAAAAAAATAAAGGGAACACTCAAATAACACATCCTAGATCTGAATGAATGAAATATTCTCATTGAATACTTTGTTCTGTACAAAGTTGAATGTGCTGACAACAAAATCACACAAAAAACATCAATGGAAATCAAATTTATTAACCAATGGAGGCCTGGATTTGGAGTCACACACAAAATGAAAGTGGAAAAACACACTACAGGCTGATCCAACTTTGATGTCATGTCCTTAAAACAAGTCAAAATGAGGCTCAGTATTGTGTGTGGCCTCCACATGCCTGTATGACCTCCCTACAACACCTGGGCATGCTACTGATGAGGTGGCAGATGGTCTCCTGAGGGATCTCCTCCCAGACCTGGACTAAAGCATCCACCAACTCCTGGACAGTCTGTGGTGCAACGTAATGTTGGTGGATGATGTCCCAGATGTGCTCAATCGAATTCAGGTCTGGGGAACGGGTGGGCCAGTCCATAGCTTCAATGCCTTCATCTTGCAGGAACTGCTGACACACTCCAGCCACATGAGGTCTAGCATTGTCCTGCATTAGGAGGAACTCGGGCCAACCGCACCAGCATATGGTCTCACAATGGGTGTGAGGATCTCATCTCGGTAACTAATGGCAGTCAGGCTACCTCTGGCAAGCACATGGAGGGCTGTGCAGCTCTCCAAAGAAATGCCACCCCCTCACCATTAATGACCCACTGCCAAACCGGTCATGCTGAAGGATGTTGCAGGCAGATCGCTCTTCACGGTGTCTCCAGACTCTGTCACGTCTGTCACATGTGCTCAGTGTGAACCTGCTTTCATCTGTGAAGAGCACAGGGCGCCAGTGGCAAATTTGCCAATCCTGGTGTTCTCTGGAAAATGCCAAGCGTCCTGCACGGTGTTGGGCTGTGAGCACAACCCCCATCTGTGGACGTCGGGCCCTCATACCATCCTCATGTAGTCGGATTCTAACCGTTTGTGCAGACACATGCACATTTGTGACCTGCTGAAAGTCATTTTGCAGGGCTCTGGCAGTGCTCCTCCTGTTCTTCCTTGCACAAAGGCGGAGGTAGCGGTCCTGCTGCTCGGTTGTTGCCCTCCTATGGCCTCCTCCACGTCTCCTGGTGTACTGGCCTGTCTCCTGGTAGCGCCCCCAGCCTCTGGACACTACGCTGACAGACACAGCAAACCTTCTTGCCATAGCTTGCATTGATGTGCCATCATGGATGAACTGCACTACCTGAGCCACTTGTGTGGGTTGTACAGTACGTCTCATGCTACCACGAGTGTGAAAGCACCACCAACATTCAAAAGTGACCAAAACATCAGCCAGAAAGCATACTGAGAAGTGGTCTGTCGCCATGGTTGAGTTTGGAGTCTGACTGTTGGAGGCTGTGGACAGGTGTCTTTTATACAGATAACGAGGTCAAACAGGTTCCATTAATACAGGTAACGAGTGGAGGACAGAAGTTACAGGTCTCTGAGAGCCAGAAATCTTGCTTGTTTGTGGGTGACCAAATACTTATTTTCCACCATGATTTACAATTAAATTCTTTAAAAATCCTACAATGTGATTTCTTGGATTGTTTCTCATTTTGACTAAGGGCAGAGCTGGGGGTATATAGTCAAAGAGTCTTATGGTGATCAGAGACTTTGGGTTGCCGATGTCTCATGTGATCCCTCTTGGCTGTGTTACCTACCAGTTCTCCTCTTTCTACCTATGCTGCTATAGCTAATGCTGCAGGGTCTCATGCTACACATGGCATCAGTGATTGTTAATAGACAATGTGCTCTTAATCAATAACTAATTACATTTTCTGTTTTCTCTCCGAGCTGTGTTCTGGTACCAGTTCCAGCCCCACACATGATGTTCATCTGTTGCAACTTCACTCAAGCTGCTTCCATCATCAGCTCCAGCCCCATCATACCCAGGCCACTTAATGCCGATGTGCATATTTTACATTTTATTCAAACTATGAATCCATGAATTTAGTTTCGTTCTTAGATTTATCATCGACGCCGCCCAAGGAAGTTGGGTCCCTTTTTGAGTTTTGTTCCTCCCAAGGTTTCTTCCTCATAACACTCAGGGAGTTTTTCCTTTCCACTGTCGTGCTAGGTTTACTCAATATGGGATTGGAGATAATCTAAACTTGTAAAGTTTCTTTGAGACAATGCTCCATTGTAAAAAGCGCTATATAAATAGATCTGACTTGACATAGTTGAAGTGTACCTATGATGAAAATTACAGACCTCTCTCATCTTTCTAAGTAGGAGAACTTGCACAATCAGTGGCTGACTAAATACTTTTTTGCCCTACTGTGTACATATATAAGATTATATTTTTAACCAAATAATCAGATTACCAGACAAGGCCATTTCAACTCACTTATTCAAGGGAACACCACAAGAGACAAGAAAGCAACCATTCTACTGAAAAAACTAAAAAGTTTTTTAGTTATTCCAAATATTATGTATTATTAAGTGGCTGCTAACATTCACAAGGTTCATCCTTGGTGTAATTCCTCAGATACTACCTGTTTATTGGTTATTCATGCAATCGAGCCTCTCGTTCAGCAGCATGATCGTGATATGTGCTCCAACCAAAAAAAAAAAAGCTTCAGTGTTACTATTATTTTACATAATTTACTTTTTGTTACCACGTTTCTTTATTACTTTCTTCCTTTTCTCACTTTTTTTGAAACAAAATCAAGACAGGAAAAGTATACACCTACAACCCATAAATAATTGTATTTGCTTATCATTAAATAAAAACATTTTACATAAAATCACAAAATACAAAAGGCATTTGATACTAGGTCTCTTAATGTATTGAGTGATTATGTACCTTTTCTATTTTCCAGGAGTTCTGCCGTATAATAAAGCAAAAATGCTCCACATGTGATGATTAGGATGAAACCATTAATAACGCACCCCAAATCTGTGAGAAAGAGTAACAGACAAACATTTTTTAACACATCAAACATTACTATGAATAGTGTTTGTTCATATACGTTCTCCGAACAAAAAGTAAAACATTTTAGACGTGTTCTTGATCTGCCTAGGCGAAGTGTACATCATTATTTCAGAAGTAATAGATTCTTCTGAAATACTTCAGTCAGTGACTTCAGTCATCATGTCTTAGCTGCACCATGGAGGATGCTATTTTGATGCTATTTTCATTAGTGATGGCACATTTTTAGTACTGGAGGTTAATAATAGACCACCGTTTTATTGCTACCTCTCACTGCATTACTCAACAAGTCACCCAGTGACAGTACCATATCAGATCCAGCTGCTGCGCCAGTTCAGTAACTTCAAGACTTTTATTTTATTTCATCTGCTATTATCAATCACACAGGACTCTCGGTTCCACGTGTAAGAGCCAATTTCAAAGAGGAAGAAAAACACACAAATTATTATCCTGTAAAGAGAGAATATGCTACAGGGACATGTTTTAAATGTCATTTAAGTAACATATTTAAATTTTGTTTGGCTAATACACAAAGATTGACAGAAAGAAACTAATTTGAAATAAACAAGGGGCAATATATAGAACAGAACCTGAACAAGGAGGTAGAAAGTAAATAAGTACATTTTAAAACATCAGAAGTGATACTTACCTTGTGTCCCTCTTTGCTGTAGAGACAAACATAATGTGCTACAACAACTAAACAGAAAAACCACCATCCATAGAAAAATAAATACGAATGTTTGAGCTTCTGTCCATCCTAAGTATGTCCATCCTGAAAATAAGAGACATGATTCATTAAATGCAATACAGTTACACACGTACATACAGTGGGGCAAAAAAGTATTTAGTCAGCCACTGACTGTGCAAGTTCTCCGACTTAGAAAGATGAGAGAGGTCTGTAATTTTCATCATAGGTACACTTCAACTATGAGAGACAAAATGAGAAAAAAAAATCCAGGAAATCACATTGTAGGATTTTTAAAGAATTTAATTTGAATAATGGTGGAAAATAAGTATTTGGTCACCCACAAACAAGCAAGATATCTGGCTCTCACAGACCTGTAACTTCTCTGTAAGCTCTTTTGTCCTCCACTTGTTACCTGTATTAATGGCACCTGTTTGACCTCCTTATCTGTATAGAAGACACCTGTCCACAGCCTCAAACAGTCAGACTCCAAACTCAACCATGGCCAAGACCAAAGAGCTGTCAAAGGACACCAAGAAGTAAATTGTAGACCTGCACCAGGCTGGGAAGAGTGAATCTACAATAGGCAAGCAGGTTGGTGTGAATAAATCAACTGTGGGAGCAATTGTAAGAAAATGGAAGACATACAAGACCACTGATAATCTCCCTTGATCTGGGACCCCACGCAAGACCTCATCCCGTGGGGTTAAAATTATCATGAGAACAGTGAGCAAAAATCCCAGAACTACACAGAGGGACCTGATGAATGACCTGCAGAGAGCTGGGACCAAAGTAACAAAGACTACCATCAGTAAAACACTACGGCCGAGATGCCTCGGATGCTGCAGTGCCAGGCATGCCCCCCTTCTTCAGCAGTACATGTGTCCGATGCCCGTCTGAAGTTTCCAGAGAGCATAATGGATGAATCCAGAAGAGGAACTGGGAGTATATCATGTGGTCAATGAAACCAAAATAGAATTTTTTTTGGTAAAAAAAAACTTCAACTCAAGTGTTTTTGAGGAAGAAGAATTCTGAGTTGCACCCGAACAACCATACCTACTGTGAAGCATGGGGGTGGAAACATCATGTTTTGGGGCTGTTTTTCTGCAGAGGGGACAGGACGACTGATCCGTGTTCAGAGAAGAATGAATGGGGCCATGTATTGTGAGATTTTAAGCCAAAACCTCCTTCCATCAGTGAGAGCATTGAAGATGGAACGTGGTTGGGGCTTCCAGCATGACAATGATCCCAAACACACCGCTCGGGCAACAAAGGAGTGGCTCTGTAAAAAGCATTTCAAGGTCCCGGAGTGGCCTAGCCAGTCTCCAGACCTCAACCCCATAGAACATTTGTGGAGGGAGTTGAAAGTCCGTGTTGCCCCAAACATCACTGTTCTAGAGGAGATCTGCATGGAGGCATACAAGCTACAGTGTGTGCCAACCTGGTGAAGACTTACAGGAAACGTTTGACCTCTGTCATTGCCAACAAAGGTTATGATACAAATTATTTAGTTGGACTTTTGTTATTGACCAAATACTTATTTTCCACCATGATTTCCAATTAAATTCTTTAAAAATCCTACAATGTGATTTCCTGGATTTTTTTCTCATTTTGTTTCTCATAGTTGAAGTGTACCTGTGATGAAAATTACAGACCTCTCTCATCTTTCTAAGTAGGAGAACTTGCACAATCAGTGGCTGACTAAATACTTTTTTGCCCCACTGTATATATAAAATATTTTCCCAATATATGAATAGAAGGTCCAGGAAGGCTGCTTTGATTATTAATTTGACACATAATTGACTTCTCTGCTGTTTTGAGTTTTTACTTACCTTTGGAAAAATATCTTGTTTCAATTGTAGTGAATGTAATCACAAATATTCAAAAGTATGTACAGAATCACCATAATTAACAAACCAACCCGAAGGGTTCAGTAGATGATGGCATTTTTGGATAGAACAGCAGTAAAATCTGTCTAAATCTTTATCATACATGTTGAGTGTATACCCTTACTGCTCCTTTGTAATCAGTAGTAATTAGTAGTACCTTTGTAATTAGTCAGTTAACATTTTTCACCAAGCAGTCACAACTGTTGATAGGTTTAGTAAAATGCTGAAATAAATAAGGAGTTCAGCTGTTTGAAATACTATCAACAATGGAGGGGCACGGTGAATTTTACCATTAGTTTGCAGTGTCATGGCTTTGCTTCTGTTATTGCTTCCTGGCAAATAAATAAGAGCACACAGTGAAATGTCCCCAGTCATCAGAGACTACAGAACTGTTACAAGTTAAATATTGTATTTTCCTGTTGCTGATGGCCCCCAAAATGATAATAGAACATGAGAATGTGAATGCTCTGTTAATTCGATTTAATGCACACTATATGGATAAAAGTTTGTGGACACCAAAAACTGACACCCATAAAATGGGTATTAGTATGGAGTATGCTCCCATCCCTTCGCTGATAGAACAGCCTTAGTTCTTCTAAAAGAGCTCTGCACTAGATTTTTGAACATGACTGTGAGGTTGGCTTCTGATGTTAGACAATAAGCCCTGGCTCATGTTTGGCATTCCAGTACATTTTCAAGGTGTCTGATGGAGTTGAGTTTGAGGTTCTCTGCAAGCCAGCCAAGTCCTCAATCAAAGTTGGTAAACCAGTTCTCTATGGACTTTATTTAAGGACAGCAGGGCAGAAAGCTGATGAACTGACTTGTTGGAAGCAGAATCCTATAAATGTGTGATAGTGAGAGTCACTGGGGAATCAGTACAACCCATCCTACTGCCACTGTTTGTCTATGGAGAATCCAGAAATAATAATACATTCTATATATTATGCAGGTGTTACAAGTGAGTGTTGCTGAAATAGCAATAATTACAGAGGGTGTCCACAAACCTTTGGCCATATAGTGCATGTTATGTTGACACAACAAACAATACATACATTGGCAAAAAGTAAACAAATCATGTGAAGTTATATTTAGGCAAAGACGCAGAAAAAGAGTTTGGTACATTACCAATTATCACTGCAATTGTAGCAATTACGAGAATAAACTGGTAAAACAGAACAGCAGATTTCTTCACTGCCTGCGAGCCACCTGCTGATGAAATGATCACGTCAGTAATAACTAAAATGATCTTTAATGGCTGGAAAGAACAAAGGGTAGTATTGATATAGCAAATACCGACCTGTGCTGAGATAAGGAGAGATTGTCATCAGCATTATGGGCCGTGCAAAGCAGACAACTGAACAAATAACAACCTCAGAGAGAAACCCTGTGAAGAGAAATTACAGACAATGTCAGTTATTATGCTGGGTAGATCATTACTGGTGGTATAAATTCCAGAGAAACTGACTGAATTCACCTTCTTTTGACCATAAGATGAAAGCCACACCCAGGCACATGTTTGTTATAGCTTGTGTCATCAAATCTATTCTGTCAGTAACTGAAAAGCAGACAATAATCATGTTTAATATGCAGCTGTGGCTGCAATAATTACAAAATCATGTCGTATAGGATATTAAGTAATACTTTTCTTTTTCAGCAGGAATGTAAGAAAATAGGGTCCAACTGTAATCAGTGGTACAGCGATGCACAGTAATAATGTTAAAACGTGCAGCGGCGAGAAACCTGGAGGACAGAAGGAATCCATACAAAGGCACAAATCAACAACAATCATGAAGACATTTATTATCTGTTACATAAGCATAATTTATATTTATAATATATATAATATACAAGAATTTTGAATATTATATATAAAAAGAAGATTATGATATTACCTAAAGTCTGTAGAACCACAATGGTACGTCCTGACATGTTACTAGAGTGGATCTCACATATGAATTCTCCTTTATCCTCCAATCTCACATCCTTCAGCTTTAGAGAGAAGTTTCCTTTGGGGATTTCAGTGATAAAGAACTCAGCTCTTCCCTGATAGCTCTCATGAGAAGAATCAGAGAAGGTCTCGTTGTCTTGAAAGAGCAGGACGAGTAGGTCTCCATCTTTCTTTTTCCAGGTCACTTCCTCTATCTCATGAACTTGATGAGAGTCTACAGAGCAGTTCAGGATCACATCTCCCCCTGGAGAGGCAAAGATGGTCTGATTTGCCCCTTCCACCATAAGGTGCTCTGAAAAGAGTTCAGATATTAAAAAAAAGCACCAAGAACAAAAACTTTGTGGTGTAAATTTTAGCAATATGTTTGTTCATTGCAGAGGTTGGGTTTACGACTTTTATTGTTACAAGGAACAGCATGTAAAAGAAGAGACAAGTAAATAATAAAAAAGATTATTAAATAATAATTTATTCTTATTTAAAGCCAGTGCCATAGGTATCATTTCAGTACTGGGGTAACACACTGCTCACACCACCAAATCTATCACGTCATATAAGTAATGTTGTATGTTAAAGTAAACATAGGCCATGACACACAAGGAATTCCAAAAATTGGTATTTAATATGCCAAACACCGTTTGTCAAATATTAATATATATGAACTATAAGTATATTTTAAACAAACACCTTCACATTAGACCTGTTCAGTCATAATGCAGCATAGACACTCTATTCCAACCACCTGATTGGTTCGGTGCAGCGCTGTTCTCATTATCAGTGGCATTTCGTGTTGTCTGTTGAAACATTAATGGGAATGGGTTCTATCGATGTTGTATTGAATCGTTCTATAGAGGAAACGTTATTTTGTGATACTTCTCATTATCATTTAATCGCCCAGCTCTACATCATGACACTTTTTAATTTGAACTTGTCTTTTTTTACTCCAGGGATTGGCTATGGCTTGCACTAGCTAACAAGAAAGCAGTGTCTCACATTATTTCAGATAGTGTACTTCACTTTTAAATGTATAACTAGTAGTGCTAGTATGCTAAAGGAACTCAGACAGCATTCCCCATGCATCAGACATGTGAGGAAAAGACGTGCCAGAAGGTCAGAGACACACAGAGCTCCACACGCACCAGTGCGAGTTAACTCTAAATGCTTTATTTACACAGTGCACTAATCCCATCTAGACATTAACTTTTTATATGTAAGACTCCTTAACAGTCTCTTACAGCTCTCGCTCCCATGCCGGCAACAAGAGCTGAGCATTTATGCTGCAGGTTATCATTCCACCAGCTACCTCTAACCACTGACCTACCAAGGCTGCTCTTGGTATGGGCCATTTTTGGTGTTGCTGGTTGAACATAAGATGGCCCACTGTATCCACGGTTCTGCATCCATGGATTCAACCATCCACAAAAAAAATCCCAAAACTTCCTAAAATCAAAACTTGAATTTGCCACACACCGAGCACTCTGCTGAATTAAGTAAGTTCATAATGTTCCATGCATTTGATTCAATAAGGGCAATATTATTATAGTAATACACTAATTATGGACAAATTAATTTATGCATGTAGATTGACCTGTAATGAGTCAGAATTTGCAAAAACGATTCCCCTAACTACGAATCCAACTTAGAATGGTGAATCGAAATTCGTACTTCATGAGCAGTCAGGTCTAATGTACTAGCCCTAGCGGTGCCTTCTGGCCTGGTCAGGAGCCACATACAGGCACAACTGGTTGCATCTAAAAGAGAGAAGGCTGGTCAGGTGATCATCCCACTCTTAACTCCTCTCTAGTTATACTTAATGCTCCGAATAAAAAGTAATGTTAAAAAGTTTTAATCAAAGATATTCTGTTCATTGTAGTAAACGCTGCAGAGCTCATTATGAGTTATGGAAAACCATGTATAAATTACTGATAACTGCAGCCACATTATTATTTCACAAAACAGCAATAACAGACTTGCTGTAGCTATTTAAATGCTACACTTCATATATGATTTGATTAAACTACAGTTTACTCTGCATTAGGAAAATGACAGTGTGATGGCTTGTTTAATTTTTCATCTTCTTTTTCAACAAGATTTCAATCCCCATTCAAAAAAGACTTATAAGAGAACAGCAATGGATTTTATTAGAAATGTAGGTTAATACGAAAATCATTCCAACCTTCACCATTCATGCTTACAAACTACTGCAGCTCAGATATGGGAAAAGGTATTTACATAATTTACATACAGGTGTATAGACAGAATAAAAAATATGTAATATGAGTATAATAAACAAACTATAATGAAATAGAAATAAAGAAATAGAAGTAAGCTGTGCATATGAGTACAAAAACTGTAATGGCTCCGCCTTTGTTATCATTACTGTAACAAATTCATAGACAAGCACAGCCTTCCCATGACTGAGTCTAACTGTCTGCTGATCTGACACAAGGGTGCAGAGAATGTTTTATATCATGTTCATCTAAATATATATGGGGAAGATGTGCACAGAATTGTTGTAGAACGAAATAAAGAAAGACAGAAACTACCAAACCACTTCAATAAACCACACCTGGAGATTCATCGATAAAGAGGAACAGGAATGCCTGCAAAGCTTACATTGAGTTAATGACGCACCCAATTACTGTGCACTGGAAAACTGCTTACAACTCAGATAAGACATTACAGTTTGGAGGGTCAAACTACGCACTAATCTGCAGACTTGCGCAGTTATTGTGGCGGCCCAAAAAACGCGAAGATTACCAACACAAAAATGACGAATTATTTATGTTAGTTATTTAATCAAACACTTCAATTTAAAACATATTTAAATTCAATATAAGAGCAACTGTATCAAGTCTTTAAAGCAGGTAAACATTATCTCGACATAATTAAAACGAAATCATTGTTAATTTTATTTTTCAAAACCTAAGATGGTAAAAATAGCCCGCAATTGAAAAATCACCCAAATGTAGATACAAAGCTCTTACCTTTAAGTCCAGCAGCAGAAACAAGCAGAAACAACAGAAAGAGCATCTCCCTTATATTTAGTAACGCATTTCACCGTCCAAACGGTTCAACTGAAGGTCCTGCAAAAGTGAATAGAAAGTACAGGAACAAGCGGGGACTTAGCAACGATTCACTACGTATCTGTCGGTCTGGAGTCAGAGTGTGGGCCAAAAAACAAGTAATTGCTCAGTTTAATGTATTAAATGCATTACAAAATGTTAAAGAATAATTCAATCACCTTCTGTAAAGCAGTAATCGGTTACAAAAAAAGCACTAAAAACCCGGAATTATCACTTTGGTAACAAGCTTTCTAAAACTTTGAATCATTTGAAGCGGTCGATTCCAGAAATGATTCAGTGATTTGATTCACTCGAAAAACTGCACATTAGCGACATCTGCTGGCCAATTATGTGCAACTACTCTTGAAAAAACAAAACATGGAATATCATAATAGTAGTAGTATTATTAGTTTACCACGAAAGCAGGACAGTTAATAAAATCAGAAATCACAGAGACGCGTTGGCGGTGACCCAAACTTTTGAACATTAGCATGATAATGTGAGTATTGTTAATAATTGTTAGGTAACAACTGCTTAGTTTTTCATTAGATCTGAACTGAATCTACTGGTTGATGTACCTTGTGTATTTTTATTACTTTGGCCGTAAGTAAGGTTAAACGTTCCAACTACAATAAGGACTGAGGCACAGCACACATCTGAAAAGAGAAATACAGCTGTACATTATTTCTTATTCTTCTTCTTTCGGCTTCTCCCTTTATCAGGGGTCACCACAGCGAGTTAAACGTTTCCACCTCACCCTGTCCTCCACGTCCTCTACTCTCACCCCAACTCCCTGCATATCTTCATTTACCACAACCTTACCAACAGAAAATGCAACCAGTGATAAGGCGTGCTGCTCATACTACGAAAACGTGTTGATAATAAAAACGGGAAATGCTTAAAACGTTTGGCAAGCCAAAGAGAACACACTGATGCACCAAAATATAATTTGCGATTATATGCTTTATTAATTATAATTATTTGCTTTATCATAAATTTATAGAATTATTTTCTTTATCATAAACGTTTCATGCATACCAGCAATCACATATTGGATAAAAGATGTGAGAATCAGTAGTGTGAAGTAGTACAGTAGAATGGTTAATAATAGCGAGTCAGATGTTTTTAGTAGTGAACTAGTGTGAGATGGGGCAGTTTTAAAATTATGTTTAAAGTGGAGTTTTTAAGTACTATAAGATGTTTAAAAGAGAGGAAAGCATTGCAGCATGTTTATTGCAGTAAAGAAGTAGTAGGATGTTAACATCGTGAATGATCATTAGGCTGTTTTGCAAAAGCAAAAAAATTTAAAAAAGCAGTATTTTTAAGAGAAGCGTTATATTTATAAAGTCAAAATACTGTGTGCTTATGAATGAACTTCTGTGAAGCGACTGTGCTGCATATTTTCTTGAAGCGATCGGTTCAAGTGTGTTGTTTCTTGTGGACTGACAGAGGCTCCATCTCTCGAAGGACCTTCATGCAGAAAACAAAGCATAATAATTTCCCTTATACCCACAGGAACCTGCATGTGTAGGTATTGGCTTTTTCACTAAGCATGCTGTATCATGTTACCTCAGGTTCTGCTTCATTCCGATCTTCAAAGTTGTGATTTATTCTATGGAAACAATTTCAGCACGAAGGTCATGATGCCATTTACTTACTTTAGTCTTGGTATGACTTTCAAACTATGTAAACTAGCACTGCCAACAGAGAGCATTTCATGTTGTATAACTAAATATCGTCTAGTTATAAACGGTTTGATCATCCAGTTTTTTCAGCTGTACAATTCAAAAACCTTACCTGTCTTTAGTCCTCATCCCTGTGATGTACACAAAATAGTTTAGAATTGGTTAAAATACCAACACAGAAGCTAAATATTACACATCATCCCTAACTCACATGCAGCACTCTGCTTCCCCTGAGATTTACAACCACATTTGATTTATTACTCAGTTAATTAGCCTAGTAGTATCATCTGTGTCATGTTGTTCAGTTGAGTGATTAAACAAAAGAACAAGTTCTGTTACATCTAGTGTTGAAAGTACGTACACTACTTAGACCAAATTCTGTCGACACCCCTTCTAATTACTGAGCTTTGTTATTTCAGCAGCACTCACTTGTAACACATTCATAATAAAAAGTGTACATTTCTGGATACTCCACAGACATACGGTGGCAGTAGAATGGGTTGTACTGATACCCCAGTGACTCTCAATAAGACACATTTATAGGTTTCCGCTTCCAAGAAGTCAGTTGCTATCCTTAAACAAAATCCATAGAGAACTGGTTTGTCAACTTTGATTGAGAACTTGGCTGTCTTGCACAGAACCTTGACCTCAACTCCATCAGACGCCTTGAAAATGCACTGGAATGGCAAACGTGAGCCAGGGCTTATTGTCTAACATCAGATGCCTTCTTAGAGGTACAAAGGCTGTTGAAGGAGTAAAAACTCCACACTAATCCCCATGGTTTGGATGTAATTTTTGGGTGTCCACACTTTTTTTTACGCAGTGTACATTGGCATATTAACGCATCTGTGTTACAATCATGATATTTATCCCAAATGTTATGGTGTCATAAGACTCTTCTATTGCTTCGAATTTCCAGAACGTACCTGGAACTAACACATTTGATCTGGTTAGTACTTACAGGTATCATAAATTTGTAAAGCGAGCCAGCCAGAAACAAACAGTGTTTCAGATGGTAGGACAATCAAACATAGATCTTCTATAGTCCGTGTTCCTTTACCTGGAAATCAAGATAAAGAAGAAAATTTCAATTTACTTTCAACATTATTTTTTATGACCAGAAATAGAGTTCATAACCTACCAAAATTCTGTGTAAAAAAAAGCATGTTTGGAATTTGTACATTATTAGGAACATTTCCAGATCATTGGAGAGTTAAATCTCAACTCATACTCAATCACCTCATTCCCACATTCTCAACACACCTGGTTACTGGCCAATCAATGTGTTTAAAAGTTTCTGCTTTAAAGAGTGTCTTCTGAAAATCTACCTCAAGCCTGCTCATTTCAAACCTATTCAACTGGAAGCATGAGTTTCCAGTCTTTATACAGTTTGGTTTTTACCTGCTTTCAGGATCAGTTCTGAAGCCAGAGTGATAGAATTTATAACTGTGAGACCTACAGCTCCAAACATGTAGATCATACTGTGAGGCAAATCTGTAATTCAGAAAGTATTATGATTTAGTTGAGACAGATCCATCTGCTTCAGAAATGTGTGAAACCGACTGTACTTCTTTCTGTAGTCATTAAGCACATCAGGATGGCATAGCTGATTTAAGGTCAGAACCCTGACTTGATCTTTCTGATACATTATTTGTTGTGTTTGAACCATTCTGATTAGATTTAGATGAAGTTCAGATCACACTTTGTAAGTATTAAGTACATTAACATGGGCAGTGGCACTGGGTTCACAAACTACTTCTTGCAAATGTATATAAAGCCCTTGAAAGTTACATCTGGACATCGATAATTCACAACAAAAGTCATAATTAAACTCACTGGGTAAATGGTTTGGATGTTTGAACAAGGCTGTTGCTGCCAAAACATGGATTAAAACAGTCAAAGCCAAATATCCAGCATGATCTGTAATCAACATAGAGACATTTCACATGAATTAGGATTATAATTAGTAGTAGTAGTAGCTTACCATAAAAGCAGTACATATGACAGAACACTTAATATGCAATTGAAAAAATGTCTTTGGTCTTGGAAATATTTTTTTAATCACGTGGGCAGCTGGGTGGTCCAATCTTTTGAACTTTAGCATAATAATATCAGTATTTGATAATAAGTGTTAGATAACAATATACATTTTTTGCATTAGATTTGTAACTGGATGATGTACCTTGTCTACTTCCCATGACTTTGGCTGTAAAATAAACTGAAAATATTCCATATAAAATGATAAGGACAGAGGCAATGGCAGCGCAACACAAATCTGAAAAGATAAATTTAACTGTTAGTCTGTTCTGTTTGTTTATTGACAGAAAGTGCAATCAGTGATAGTGCATGCTGCTCATACTGCATCAAAATGCTTAAAATAACACTTTGAAAGTTCTATGCTTTATTTTATACAACAGTTAGTTCCGACCTTACAGTCTGATTGATGATGATTGCTTTTCCACACAGAAACACCAGGCTTATAACATATACAAATAACGCAACAACCCTCATATATAACTACATTCTGTTGTTTGATTCTCAATCAAGTTACGTTTTAGTACTTTTTCCCTTTAATGTTCGCTTGTTTGCACTTTGTATTTTAAACTAATGTTTTTGGAGTTCAGGTACTTGGGATCAACTGTCCAAGGAAATGGGGAGTGCGGAAAGGAGGTAAAGAAGAGAGTACTGGCAGGATGGAGTGGGTGGAGAAGAGTGTCAGGAGTGCTGTGTGACAAAAGGGTCACAGCAA
>JAJAGP010002090.1:0-135987 GCA_025084515.1 Ancistrus triradiatus
CCTTTTGAACCATCCTCTGCTACCATTTGTTACGACGAATCTTTTGTTCGCGAGGTCCTGAAGAAACAGTCGGAAAATCTAGGCGGCTCTTGATACAAACAATTTATTTAAAACACAAAGTGGTCTGTGAATAAATCTTAGAGTCAAACCGTACGGATGCCCTTCTTTCTCCTGCAATCCCTGTGAACACCTCCACGACAGATCCAGAAAGAGCCAGAGCTCGTGGTGCGCGAACATTTTGTTTACCATATAGGCTCCTCCTACACTACTGGTGGAGCCAATGAAATGTGCTAGAAAGTCCAGGCTCCGCCCCCCCCCCCCTTAGGCGGGAATTTCAAGGTTCCCTACTCAGTGAAGCAGGGGCGCGCTATTTTAAACAAAGGACCACGTGGTTAAAACTTCCCGTATTGAATTTGCGTTGAATTTACGTTTATAAGTTCCGAAAACCCTAACACATGCCATGCGATGCAACTTTATCTCGGCAACATGCGTTCCATTTTTTTGCTTCCAAGCTGGAAAGCTGAAAAATCGCACTCCGTTTGAAATATGTTTCCACGCCGACAGATAAGGCAGCAAACATGAACCATCTCATCATGTTTTGAAGCAGAATATCGCCGCTGCCATGCCTACAATATACTATCGGTACCGCATCTACCGCAGCCTCCGTGTCCTAAAGTTCCACAATCCCTTACATAGCTGATGTCACGTTTCCATTCTCTGGACTGTGCTAATAGCGTTAGCTTCAAAGTCTTTCAAGTAAGATGTTTAATCCATATTAGTTTATCAGAACATTTCAATTAGCACATGTTAGCATCTATGTATTTCAGGAATCCATTATATTAATAAAAGAGGACATAACATACTGCTAAGCTAACTTAGATAAATGTTGTTAGCTTTGAGCTCTTTATATAAATAGATCAGGTTCATGATGTACAGCCAGACTTTATGCTAATGGGACTATGTTATGTTACATTAGCATTGAGACATCACTGAATCACATGAAGCGCTGCTTTAAAAGCCATACTAGCGTAGATTAGCGTTAGCATAGTGTTTGTTTATGAACAGTGTGATCAGTTAATCTGGCTGCTGGCTGTATTAGCGCTAATTAGCCACACTAGAGTTATTATATTAATCAGCTTATCCTTTGATTCAGATGCTAACAGTGCTAGTAAGCATTAAGCCATGCTTGCTTTAAATAAAACCGAAGCTAACAAAATGATATTAATACACTTTAGCCACTGCCTCAGAAATAAACCAGACTTAATTCTCACAAGACTGTGCTAGCACATATTAAGCTTAAACATTACAGATTTAAAGTTAACGTTATGCTAGTACATGTTAGCTATATTAGCTTAAGCTCTCTGTAATAAATCTATTCCCCGAGCTAACATTAGCCAAACAATCAGTTTTTACACTAACAGTATCATCCTACATTTTGAGGTTGGAATTAACTCGAGCATGTGTCTCTTTAGCCATGTAGCTTGTAGATTAGCTGGCTAGCTTTAGCTAACTGAATTTTAAAATGTAGCTTGGCTACACAGTTTGCTCGCATGCTACGAATTAAACGTGCTCTTACAGCTAATAAATGTTTAAGTTACTAAACAGCTATCACCTAGCGTAGCATAAAGAGCAGCCTCATAGCGTAGCTGTGCACAAACATTTACTAGCCACTTAAATTAGCACCAAATTTAAAGCTTTATTAGTAAATTAAAATAATTAAACAACATTAAAGCTACCTAGCATAGACTTCAATGCTAAAGGCGCTAGGTAGCTTCCTAAACTTACCTCCAAGTTATCCAGGTGCAGGTTAGCGCTGAAGCAATATAGCTAACATCAAGTTTGATGACATCATCGTTTGTACATGTGTAAAGATACCGGTGTTCCATACAATGTGGAATGCTAAGCTAATCATAACGCTAGTTTTTGTTCTTTATTACAGAGCAAACTTTAAAATAATTTATTTAACAAGCACAAGTCTCGTTTAGAATGGTCGGCATGCCTGAACAAAGCCACGCCCACATCACCATCATCTACAGCGAATGCTCTATGGGCGGAGTCACTCAGAGCACGGCCACACCCCCATCACAGCGGCTGGTGATCATGTTCCCGAGCTCAGTCCAGGCATTGAGGTGCGGATCATAGATCTCCACTGAGTCGACTGTCACCGGGGCCGAGAAATCCCGCCCGGACGTCCTTCCCCCGATGGCGTAAAGGAAACCATTAACACCGGCTACGCTAACGCCGGCACGAGCCACCGACAGGGAGGCGACCTCCACCCACCGCTCCTGTACACAGAAACACACAATCAGTACGCTAATCGCTAATGCTATCTTCTAATGTTAACTGCTCATTGGATAACGGTGCACTAACAAGAGGATAAAAGCTAACACAGAGCTAATCCTAGCTATTGATATTACAACACAAACCTTTTTCTGTCACAAAAAGCTAACGAGAAGCTACAGGCTAATAACCAGCTCACAAAATCTAAGGGATAACAAAGGCTAATGGCATAGGTCATTGACAACAGAGACTAACAGCTAACAGCTAAGCACTAACCTAGTACTAAGAAATAATACAAGCAAAAGGCAAACAACGTGCCAAGGGAAACCATGAGCTAAAGGCAAACAAGGAGATAAACGTAACTAGAGGCTAAAGCTAACAAAAGCTATAACCTAACAAGGGGCTAAGACCTTACAAGGGTTTAAAGTCCAACAAAACCCTAAGTGCTAAAGAGGCTAAGGGATAACATGATGCTAAGGACAAACAGGGTGCTAAATGCTGCTAACATGAAAGGTTTTACACAAAACCTGAAGGCTAAGAAGTTTTTAATGGCTAACAAAGGCTAACAATGAGTTATGAGCTATCAGGAAGCTAAAAGGTAACAAAAGACTATTGGCTAGCACTAGCTAAATGCTAACAAGAGACTATGGGTTAGCATGAGCTAAAAACTAATACAAAGCAAAGAGCAATCAATGGGATTAATAGCCAAAACAAGGCTAACAAGGCTATGGCCTAACTAGAACCTAAGGACAAATAGGGAGCTCCATGCTAACAATATGCTAAGGTTTAACACAAGCTAAGGGCTAACAAGTGGCTAAGTGCTAACACAGTGCTAAAGGCTAATAATTGGTTATTGGTTAATGTGAGTTATGGGACATCTATATAAAAGTGTCCACAGATTGTACACGAGGTGCATTATGGGTAATATAGTGCACCAGACCAGAATTCAGACAGCAGTACAAAATGGCTGCCCCCCTAAAGCATCACTCTGCGGCCTATACAAGATAGATTACGTTAAACAGTTAGCGTAGTTACCTCCTCAGGGCAGAACTTCTCCACCGTATCCAGTGATCCCAGCGCTTCATTCCAGCCTCCCACTGCGTAGATGGAGTTATTAAGTGAGGCCACGCCCACATACGCCCTCCGTGTTGTCATGACCGGCAGCGCTCGCCAACGTCTGGAGATGGGGTCGTAGACCTCGGCCGAGCGAAGCTCCACCCCTTCGTCGCTGATACCGCCGATCACGTAGATTAAACCTGTGAATGAAGCATCAGTACTCCGTCCTGCCACTAGGGGCGTGAGATTATTACATACTGAGGTACCTTGTAGCTCACAGCAGCCGAAGTAATAACGTGGAACGGGCATGTTCTCGATCACCTCCCACTTATTATCCTCGGGGTCGTACCGCTCCATCGTCTTACCGATCTCGGAGCCGATCCACCCGCCTGCACCGACACAACATCGCTGCGTTACGCATTTACATCACCTTCATCACGCGTCGGGAGGGTAAAATAAACGTACGTACCGAGGGCGTACAGCGCCCCATGGCAGGAACACAGTCCGAGTCCACAGCGAGGAAAGTTCAGAGAAGCTACCGCTGCCCACTGCTTGGTCACGGGGTCGTAACGCTCCGTACAATCAAAGATCATCGAGTCCTTTTCACCTGCACCACATCAAACATCGTAACCTCGTAACGTTCTTCGATCTACGCTACCTTAACTTTATACCGAGCATCTGTTCCTCCAAACACCACAGATCAGTTTAACGCAAAGTTCTATGGACTTTAAACTCCACTGCTTTTGACCCTCTTTGTCTTCCAGTCAACAACATGTTTTTGCATGTATTTTCAGTTAAAGGGGAAGCCTAGCTAATAAACAAAACATTTTTTAAAAACTAACATTTAATAAAAAAACAGGACACACCCACCTCCCACCACGTAGACCATCCCCTCAAGCACGGCCACGCCCACTCCGCTGCGAGCCTGGTGCAGGGACGAGACCGTGGTCCAAAACTGACTGAACGAATCAAAACGTTCCACACAGCTCAGAGCTCGACTATCGGTCCAACGAGCTCCCTGTAACCGAGTGTAACCTCCTACACACACACACACACACACATTATATACACTATACACACACACACACACACACACACACACACACACACACACACACACGCACACTGACAGTACCGATAGCGTAGAGGTATTTGCGAGCTTTCCTACGGGGGCGGCTCTTCAGGGGGTAACACAGCGCCCTGTGCTCTTTGGGGGATTTACTGATCTCTGTGTATTCTCTGAGGAGAGTCTGTAGCGCTACCCTCAGGCTAAAGTCAGAAATACCTGTTACACACACACACACAGACACACACACCCTTAATTACAGTACATGAGTTACACTGCTTACACACTGTGCGTCTGCAATACACTCCCAGATCAAATTCGATAAAAGGAAAGTTCCTGTTCCAGTTCTGATTACGGTTCCTGTTCTGGTTCTTACTCTCGATGTAGGTGTGTAGTCTTTGAGGTGAGAGCAGAGGGAACCGTACAGGTTCCAGAACCTCCACGAGGTTCTTCTTCCTGTATGAGAGGTCGTGCAGTAACCAGTTCATAGCGGCTATGAAGACCTGAAACTCCTCCTCGATCCGGAGTTCCTCACTGCGCAGGACACACACCAGCTGCTCCTTACTGAGAGAGCAGAACTCATCCATCTCACACACCTGTAACACCGACCGACCGACCGACACACACACACACACACACACACACACCTCAGCGTAACACCATAACACCGTCACACGCCTCACAGCACACCTGGTACGTCATTTCTTACCTGTAGGAAGTGGGCGTAGATGTAGTTTAAGGTGTAGTCGGTCAGGTCTGTGTAACCGATCCGCTCCAGGAACTGGAACATTCCCACACAGTTACTGGGATCCACCTGATTCCTCAGGAAACTTCCACAGATGTTCACCAACTCAGAGAGCTGCA
Source organism: Ancistrus triradiatus (assembly GCA_025084515.1). NCBI lineage: Eukaryota > Metazoa > Chordata > Actinopteri > Siluriformes > Loricariidae > Ancistrus > Ancistrus triradiatus. The sequence continues at coordinate 5,267 of JAJAGP010002090.1, forward strand.
GCATGTCGGCGGCTATCATCAGGTCCTGCACGTTCTCTACTGTTAGCTCCACGGAGCCTCTCACACACACACACACACACACACACACACACACACACTATAAGAGCCTGTACTGGATTAATAAACAGTCACCTAATCTGTTACAGGCCATCTTTTTTGGGTTAGTACTTCCTGTACCTGTGTAGATGAAGTCCAGCAGAGTTTCGAACACTCCGGCCTCCAAGCCGGCGATGTGCACCTCCTCCTCACGGGCCTCGCTCATGGCCAAGTTAAACAGGGCCGAGAAATACGGCCCGCTGGCCGCCAGCACCAGCCGGTGCACATGGAAGACCCGACCCCCCACCCGCAGCCGGACGTCACACAGGTCCGAGCGCAGCCGCATCTTATTCATCTGAGCCAGCAGCAGGTGGGCGTGGTGCTCCGATGAACACCGACATCCATCCTCCTGGATCTGAGCATCCGAGTGTGACGACATCGTGGTGACCAATTACGATGACTTCAGGAAACATCCAGCTCCCATAATCAAGCTCGTCTGACCTTTTTCTCCATCCACATCCACATGACCCACAGTCTGGAACTCTTAAGTAAAAAAACTTAAATAAACAACTTCAGTCAAACACAGGAGATGTTTACTGCTTCAGCTTTATTTTTTTCTTTTATTATTTGTGTATTTCCATAGTTATCCTGTTAACAGATGCCACTGTGTCACTTTTAATTGTATCCAATGAAATTTTAGCATGAATAATTCATCATTTGTGATGTGGTGGTATTTGGTTTTCCGTATTTTACCCTTAACACAAATTTCAGCCAAGCCTGAAAATGCACAGACTTTGTATTATCCTTCACATCTTTATTAAATACGTTGTTAAATCTGATTTAACTGAGCAACAAATTAGGAATAAAATCTTAAAAAGTTAATTAATTCATTCTCTATATCTCTGGTATGAGTCTTAGTTCAATAAAAATGTTCCTTTTACAACCGTTTGCTTATGTTTTTCTTAATTATTAATACATTTTTACAATGAATTAAACCTGACCATTTGAAACACCGATTAATTTATAAATCGATTAAAACGCTTTAATAAATAAGCACAAGCATTACAGCCCGAACTCTAACTGGCTCACAATAACATACGCTCACCTACCGAAATCACTTGATTAATCTCTATGTTTAATCAATACTCAATAATTAACCGATAATATTTACCTCTTTATTTTTTATCTTAATTTTTATTTTGCAACAAACCGAATCCAGAATCGCTTCCGCATCTCCATCCATTACTCTGTGATCGGCTCACACAGATGTTGATCAGACTCAAGCAGCAGAACATCGATTATTCAGCGTCACTTCATTGGTTTATTAATTTATATGAAAATAAAGATTTTTAGTGATGAACGAGCATCAGGTTTCTTTTACACACATAAGGGTTATGCAGGGTGTGTACACAAAGCACAATAAAGCACATATAATTCTGTAGATCGAATGTTTTAGCAGTTAAACTGCTTAGCAAGACGATGACGGTGAAATCCACACTAATATGTTTATATCAGTCAATAAATTGTTTAAGTAAATCGTTTAGAAAGTCAGGGGTGCCAAAACATTAGCACAAGTGTGTGTGGTGTAACCACTGTGAGATCTTTCATTTTAAACATTCAGAAGAGCAGAGCTTGAGGTTCAGGAATCAAATCGCAGAGCAGTAACAATGGACAATAGAACGAGGGTAGAGGGTCACACCAGGAAGAACCATCACCCTGTGTGAAAATCCACCAAGAAACAAAACATTGATATTATTGATAATACCAAAATATAGAGTAGATGGAACAAACAAAGGCTTGATAAAATGTTATTAATATTATTATTGTATTATTAGCATCACATGGCTTCTAATCCTTCACTTAGCAGATTGAATGGAGGTTAAAAAAGAAGGAAGAAGTCAAATGAATGGTTTACTCAGAATTATTACACATAATTTAATTCATATACTAATTAAATACAGTGGATTAATTTATGGAAATCAGATTTTACTCTTCTACAAAAAAAGCTTAATCTGGTTTCAAAAATCATGAAATGTATCGAATCGAAACAAACTGTATTACATAATTTACCAACTTTCTTCAAACTAGGAGAAACAAATTGTTTGGGATTTTTGACATCAGTGTTCAAAGCACACAAAACTGTCTTCATTATTTAGACCTTTTTCTATAAAAAAACAAAACAAACAAACAAAAAAACCCTTTGTTTAAAATATGAATGCAGCACAAACAAAAAGAATCATTTATAGTAATTTAGGTCTTATATAATGTATAACTCCACAGCTTTTATTTACAGAGATCTTTTATTCATTAGTTTGTGCTTGTTGTGAGCCGGTGCGAGAGCTCACTCTGTTTATATGTAGACACAGAATTATTTATACGCTATATGATCGAAACTATTGATTAGATACAGTCATTCTTTGCTCTTTTTGTTGTTGTTTTTTCATGCAGCATCTCTCGGCTTGTTTCTGCCTCCACTCCTGAATTACTGCGGTGGATTCAGTGCCTGTATGCAGCAGGTGGCGATCTTCTTGTCTGTCTGTGAGGGTCTGAGTGATGAGTTCCGGGTGTGGCTGTCTCTCACCTGACCCGGTGTCTGTCAAAGATAAAATGCATCCTCATACATCTGAATGGGCTCTGGGTGTGGAGGGCGACCAATCAGATGCTCATACCATGGTGATAGGGCTAGGATTCATGTATGTACAGTATGTAGCTGCAGTGCTGTAGTTAGACTGATAATGCCAAGCCCCAGCCTGGGCACAAGTGCCCGTTCTACCCAGCAGCCTCATGCTGCAGCCCCGAGGACCAACAATCCACTGACCAATGATCTGAAGCTTCTGCCTGCTCTGAAACTAAAGAACTAATCAGAAAGTTCTGGGTTAAAATCCCAGAAAACTGCTGCTGCTGGGCCCCGATCAGGAACCTTAAGCTTTAGGGTTCTGTTCCACTGAGGGTTCAATAAAGAAACTTGGGGCGATGCTGTTTATATCTGAACCTCAACTGCGCCATCTAGTGGAAGAGACAAATAATACTGAAACATGTAATCTTCTTCTTCTTCTTCTTTCGGCTTCTCCCTTTATCAGGGGTCACCACAGCGAGTTAAACGTTTCCACCTCACCCTGTCCTCCACGTCCTCTACGGTCACCCCAACTCCCTGCATATCTTCATTTACCACTACCAAATAACTCCTCTTTGGTCTACCTCTCCGTCTCTTGCCTGGCAGCTCCATCGCCAACATCCTCCTACCAATATATCCACTATCCCTCCTCTGCACATGTCCAAACCATCTCAGTCGTCCCTCTCGAATTTTGTCTCCCAATTTTCCAACCTGTGCTGTCCTTCTGATGATCTCATTCCTAATCTTATCCACCCTAGACACTCCTAAAGAGAACCTCAACATCTTAAGTTCTGCCACCTCCAGCTCTGCTTCCTGTCTCTTTGTCAATGCCACTGTCTCTAAGCCATACAACAAGGCTGGTCTCACTACTCTTCTACCTGTACCCTGTTCTCACTACAGATCACAATGTCGTCTGCAAACATCATAGATCATACTTCCGTGGCGATTCCTGTCTGACCTCATCTGTTGTCTGTCCATCAACCAGAGCAAATAAGACCGGGACCTCAGCGGCCCAAATCCTTGATGCAGTCCCACCTCTACCCTTGAAACTAAATCTGTCACTCTAAAGTCAAGTCAAGTCAAGTCAGATTTATTTATATAGAGCGCTTTTTACAATGGAGCATTGGTCTCAAAGCAACTTTACAATTTAGATTATCTCCTAATAACTACGTCAAATCCCAATTGAGCGAGCCTAGGGCGACAGTGGCAAGAGAAACTCCCTAGTTTTCTAGAAGAAACCTTGGGAGCGACCAAGGCACTCAAAAAGGCGACCCAACCTCCTTGGGCGGCGTAGAATGATAAATCTAAGCGCGAACTAAAGTTCTGGAAGTCAAAGTTCGAATAGAATGTGAAGTATGCACATCGACATTAATGGCCCGGTATGATGATAAAATCTAAGAGCGAAACTAAGTCTCATGGAGTCATGGGTCGAATAAAATGTGAATTATGCACAGTGGGAGCTCCCATCAGATGTACATCATGTGTGGGCCGGAACTGCCGGAACACAGCTCGGAGAGAAAACAGAAATGTAAAATTAGTTATTGCTGATTAAGAAGCACAGTGTCTATTCAACAATCACCTGATTCCATGGTCCATCACTGCTGATGCCAAGTGTAGCATGAGAGACCCCCGGCAAGCATTAGCTACTAGCACATAGCTAGAAAGCTAGAAAGAGGAAGACTGGAAGGAAACACCAGCCAGAGGGATCACATGAGACAACCTTGGAACCCCCACGAGCGGCAGAAGACAGCAACCCAACGGCTCTCGATCACCATATACAACTCTTTTTAGGACTATGAACCCCCAGCTCTGCCCTTATTCACAAGGCAAGGTTGCATGAGTCAATATCACGAGGACCCCAGCCCTAGTTCAGCAGACCGCCCACCCGACACACTCCCGGCAAGCGGACAAGGCAGCAGGCCAGACATGCACTTCAGACTCCGGCCTCAGCAACCCAAACCATGCAACCTGGTCTAAATCTAGTCCCAAAGTCCTTTGTAAATAAGTTATGTTTTTTTTTTACCCTAGACTTAAAACTTTGGAGGGTGTCTGATGCTTTTCTCGAACAAAAAAAAAAACGAATGCGGGAAGTTTATTCCATAGTTGGGGGGCCATGTATGAGACAGGCCCCCGGCTGTGACTTTTTTAATTCTAGGAACTAAAAGAAGTCCTGCACCTTGCGAACGAAGTAGACGAGTTGGATTGTAAAACTCTAAGAGTTCACTCAGATAATGTGGGGCCAGGCGCTGTAGAGCTTTATAAGTTATAAGAAGTATTTTGTAATAAATGCGGAATTTGACTGGTAACCAGTGTAGTGATGATAGAACAGGAGTGATATAATCAAATTTTCTAGTTCGAGTTAGCACTCGGGCAGCTGCATTCTGAACATTCTGAACTAACTGAAGATTTACTACTACTATTTATTTATAGATTTACTAGAGCATCCAGTAAGTAAGGCGTTACAGTAATCCAACCTTGAGGTTATAAACGCATGAACAAGTTTTTCTGCATCATTAAAAGAGGATATTTCTAAGTTTAGCGATATTACATAATTGAAAGAAAGCAATTCGAGTGATGCTGCTAATGTGCGCATCAAAGGAGAGATCTGAATCAAATGTGACACCTAAGTTTTTTACAGACGGACTGGGCAATACTGGACAGCCATCTAGATTTAGGATAGATGTAGCCAACCTGTCTCTCACAGCCTTGGGTCCCACTAATAGAACCTCAGTTTTATCTGAGTTAAGTAAGAGAAAATTAAAAACATCCAATCTTTTATTTTCCTTTAACACAGTCCTCCGATTATTTGTTGATTGTAAGGCTGTCATTACGGTTTGGCTGATTATGTACAGCTGTGTATCATCTGCAAAGCACATCTCTCTCACCGCTTGTCACGCTGTTATCATAACTGTCCTGCACTAATCTAACGTACTTTTCAGCCACTCGAGACTTCCTCATACACCACCACAGTTCCTCCCTTGGCAACCCTGTCATAAGCTTTCTCCAAATCCATAAAGACCGCAGTGTAGCTCTTTCTGACCATCCTCTATACTTCTCCATCACTCAGTCTCAAAGCAAAAATTGCAGACCCCATCATTGTGCTCTTCCTTGGCATGAAACCATACTGTTGTTTCACACACTGTCACCATCTGTCTGGCCTAGCTTTCCACAACTCTCTCCCAATCTTCATTGTGTGGCTCATCAACTTTATGCCCCTGTAAGAGCCACAACTCTGTACATCACCCTACTGCTTCAAAAATCGGTACAAGTCAACCTTTTTCTCCATTCCCTCTGGCATACTCTTCATTCACCAGAATCCATTGAATATCTAGTCAAAAACACCACCTCCCAGCTCTCCTAGACTTTTCCATACCTCAACCGGTGATGTCTCAGGGTCCCACTGCCTCTTTCCATTCTTCCCTCCTTTTTCAAAGCTTTTTTCCTCACTTCTTCCTCGCTAATCTTTGCTACTCATCCTGTTTCCACAATTTCCACACCATCTCCGGCCCTCCTCTTTCCCTTTCATTTTTCTACATTCATCAACTCCTACCATTCTTTTTCCCTCACCCTCCTCCTCACCTGACAGTACATTTCCATTTCTATCCTTGATCACCCTGACATGCTTGCACATCCTTAACACCAAACCTGCCCATCACTTCCTCATCTCCGCATCTCCGTTATTACCTTCACCACATGACCCTGAAATCTGCATACGCAATCACCAGTCCCTCTTCCTCCCTGGGAATGCTCTCAACCACTTCATCTAACTCCCCCCAGAATCTCTCTTTCTCTCCTCTAGAGTTTTCACAGCCAACCTGTGGGGCATAGCCACTAACAACATTCACCATTAACATACACCCTCAATTTTCCAGCTTCAGACATATTAACCCTATCTGAAACCCTTTTCACCTCAACGACCATTCTTTACATAGTCCTCCTTCAGGACCACACCAACTCCATTTCCTCTTCCTATCCACACGCCATGGTAAGAACAGTTTAAACCCTGCACCAATGCATCGAGCCCTTGCTAATACCCTTCCACTTTGTCTCCTGGCACCACAACAAAACATCGACCTTTCTCCTCTGCATCATACTCAGCCAGCTCTCTACCTTTCCCTGTCATCGTCCCTACATTTAGGGTTGCTACCCTCAGTGCCTATATTCTGGCCCCTCCTGATTTCTCTCTGTCTCCTCACACGCTTCCCTCCTCTTCGTCTTTCGGCAAACGTAGTCAATTTCCGCTGGTACCGTTTTGCTACCAGTACCAGGGCGGTCCGTTGTTCACCCGGGCGCGACGATCCGGTATGGTGAAATTATTATGAACTCGCATACTTTATTTAGCAAATGTTTTACACCGGATGCCCTTCCTGACGCAACCCTGACCATTTATCCGGGCTTGGGACCGGCGCTAGAAATACCCTGTCTGAGCAATCTAGCGGCTGGTTTATACTGAAACATGTAATAATAAACAATAATAAACAATCTTTAATAAATCACTTCAATAATAATAATTAACAATAGCTAGTTTAGATGGCTTGAGATTTTCCTGCATCAATGTCTTTGTATACTGAGAATAAATACAAGTTATAAACGTTAATGAGATTTTGTGGTTTATTGATCAAACTGAGCTGAGCAAAGGAATTAAAAATGTAAAGATTTCCCTCAGTTTATCCAAGTCAGGATCGTGAGGAGAGGGTGCTGGTCCATTGCAGGACAGATAAGTGGGCACACAGACACTAACAGTGGGACTCTTTACACCCTCGCCACAATTTTTGACAAAGAGCTAGGTGTTACTGCTAAATCCCATTCCAAGGCTAATTCATTTGAAACACTGATTCTTAAATGTGACTGATCCATTGTTATCGTCGATTTTAATGTTCACTTTGACAATGAGCAGGATCCACTTAAAACTGCTTTTGAGTCCACCTTAGAATGAGCATCACTCAGAATGTGATGGGACCAACCCACCGCTGTAATGATACTTTAGATCTAATATTAACATTTGGTATCAATACAGATAACCTTGATGTTTTCCCACAAAGTGATTTGATTATCACACCAATCACACTATCACATCTGCTACTGCAGCAGTGTTTATTAAAAACCTACCAGAATTAAAATTTAATACACCTACAGAGCCCGATCATCTTGAGCGTGTAAACAACCAATTAGAATGTGTATTTACCTCAATCCTGGATATTATTGCTCCTGCTAGGGTCAAACACATTAGGTAAAAATGGCTAGCACCATGGTATAATGACCACACTTGTACCTTAAAGCAATCAGCATGGAGTTTAGAACATAAGTGGAGACATAGTAAATTGGAGGAATTTAAGATTGCTTGGAGGGATTGCAGGGCAGAGTATAAGCATGCCCTCACTAAAGCTAAAGCTGCACACTTCCCCTCAATCATAGAAAAAAATAAGAATAATCCTAGATTTCTCTTTAATACTGTCACAGGCCACGCTGACTTCGGTCCTTTGGACACTAGAGGTCAGCGTTGCTCCTGTTTTCAGTTCGGGACACGCGTCTGTGATCACATGCGTTCCCATCTAATTATCTGCTAATTAGAGTGGCAGCACCTGCTTACTCAGGTATATAAGACACTCCTGAGCTCCAGCAGGTTGCTGTGGCATTGCTTGCCTCAGCCTCGTGGTGTTGTCAGGGAAAGTGGGTAGCTGGCGATTCGAAGATCGTCAGTGATCGTACGGACCGGGAGGTTCGGAGGTAAGGTAGGACGTAGTTTTGATTAGTGTAGGGTCAGAATTTGATACTCGTCCCGGTGTCCGGTAATCCTCCACTTCGTCACCCCCACGCGGCTTTCCGGCTCACTCGTTCGTTCAGTGAGTCCCCCGCGCTCTCCCTCGCCGCTCGAGCTCCGTTGGCTTTGTCAGATCCCCCTCTCTACGCGATCGGGGAATTGGCGCCTCCCTCTTGTGATCGCGTCTATACTGGAGAAGCGCTGAGCGGTGTCTGTGCCGTCTCGCTTCTCTTTATCACGCTCGGATCCCGCGATCGGCTTCTGGGTCCGTTTTCCCTCTGTCAGATGGAGCGCTTATCTTTCGTCCCTCCAGACGCTCCCTTCTGACGATTACGTCATCGCTCTCTCTCTCTCTCTCTGTCCCTGCTCTAGTGAGATGCAGGCTCTGCTCAGCCTGAGTGAGAGCGCGATTGCCCGCTCCTTTGATCTGGAGTCGTTATTTCTTTGTTTCAACAGTTAAATTCCAGAACCAAACTAATATATTGAAATTGAACCGAACTAAATGTATTTACATTGTACCAAATTAATGTTAGCATTCACACAAGTTAATTCATTGGCAAAGTGAAATTATATTTTTTACATTTAATTCAACTTTGAATCAAAAATAATTTACATTTCCCATCTCAAACTATACAACACACTAGACAAAACCCTCGACCAACAGGGTTTTTTAAAGTCATTTATTCCTCAACAGTAAAACACCAACTGTCACTGAGGTCTTCTACCTCTTAAAATAGAAGCCGGCGGAAAGTACAGGCTACCTCAATGTAGAATGCACAGCGATAATGAATACACATCTGTTGAAAATGAACATTTTTAACAATATGTCAATAAGCACAGGTTATTTCCAAAATGTGCATAGTCAGTTTAATACAACCTCTCCACCTGCTGAGCTGCTGCTGAGTATGAGTGTGTCATCTGTATCAGTGTTTCGTGAGACAAGGCTTGTGTCTAAAACACTCAAAATCAGATGGGACACTGTCTATTAAACTCAGAACAATATCAGGAGCAGATTGTATGATCTTGATTGTGGTAAGATCTTTGATAATGGAGGTTGAGCTCAAGTTATGTTCCACCAAAGTCAACATCCTTGTACTGCAGCCTGATGTCTCCAGAAAGTTTGCATACGTTTTTGACCTGTTCAATGAGCTCTTCGACCTTAGAGTTCTTGAGTTAGTCCATTGTCACATTATGTCAGCGCCTCTAAGTTAGTCCACTGTCACACAGTTTGTCAATGCCCCATTAGAGGTAGAGTTCTGAAGTGTGCAGGCACTACGTGCATAATAAGTAGCCATGCGCTCTTTTTGTTTATAACATTTGCGGAGTACAGAATAGAAAAATGAATTGCTGAGCAACTGTAGTTTGCGTGGTGCTGTACAACGCCAATCCAACTGCTCTACAGTGTATTTACCATGATTAGAATGTTGTGGAGAAATTGTGTTATGATGTGACTTGAGGGTCAATCGGCAAATATATGAGGGCAGTGCGCCCTTGTTTCCCGGTTCAGAAAAAAAGGCTCATGCTCACATTTATCATTTTTAAAGATATGGAAAGATCACAAAGCCCCCTCCTTATATACTACAACACCAACAACACAAAGGAGTAAGTAGGCTAGGCAGTGTAATAACAGATGCTGGCTGGCATTCGGGAACTTTAAAAATAGTGAGGGTTTTTTTTTCCAATAACCGTTGGCAGAAAATTCTAACTGGACAACGCTGATTCGGTCAACCATTGGTCAAACGGTCATCGCTTAACATCCCTACAGCCTACATACTCTACCTTTAAGTTAGTACAGTGTCAGTTTAGTGCTGATTTTAAAACATGATTAGTAGAATGAATTATATGTAAGTAGAATGCTTTGATGAAAATGCAGACCTTAAATAAAGTTTAAAAAAAAAAAAAAAAAAAGTTAGTAAGTTAAAAAAGGAAAATGCAGACCTTAAACTTGAATATATCTCTTCAGGGTAATGAAACGCACTCCTCCCACAGTGTAAGCTACCAGCGGATATGGGTCAGTCAGCTCAACTGATGTCAAAAGTATTATGTCTTTAGTAGGGCTCACTTCAAGTTCAAAGGCCCTTAAGTGTTCCCAGTGCCACACTCTCAGTGAAAAAAAGTCCGTCCTTCAGAATCAACATGTGGATGATTTCAGTGAATTCGGGAATCCCTGTCAAAGACCCATGTGCAAGTATCATTCCAGTTCTGTAGCTGAATCCATTGAAAGTAACGTTTTTTGCCAGGCACACATTGTCCACAGTTGGGTGTTTGAGCCGTATAGCCTGTGCAATATCTTCTCTTAACACATCAACAGACAGAGTTGAGACAGTTGAAACTTCCAAAAGAGGTTTTTGAGGGTACATAAATACCTGCTGTGCCATGTGATATTGGTGTCGCTCTGCCAAAGACAACAACACATTCTTGAAAGATCTAGTATACCGAACAACTCTTTAAAAAAAACTGTGCTTGGCTTCATATCTTAAAGTCCAAAGACAGACTAATGGTCCAAATTTACGAACGAGTTGAGGATAATGTTCCAAGAGGTGATGCTTAGGCAGCAGATTGTAGTCTGGGAAAACGTCTTGAAGTCGCACTCTGTGCTCTGAGATCTTGAAAGTCAAATACGCAATTGATTCCTCTGTATGAACAGGTGAGACAATAAGCTCCACGACATCTTTTAAATCAGTCAGTATTTTCCATGCAGGTTCATCTGCAGGTACCTTTTGGCCGACAAGGAAGGGGAAAAACCTTAAGAGACTCCAGTTTTCATGAGAATTGCCTCCTATTGTCTTTCGAGATGCAAAGTTCAATGGCACTGGATGGGGGGACAATTGAACTTTGTCAGTCCACTTAAAAGGGGAAACCTAGAATAGACTCGTTTAAATATGCAAGTGTAAAGTACTTCTTAGATGTGAAAACAGAAAGACATAGCGCAATCTCTGCAGGAACGATTCCTTCAAATAAATCATGGACAAGATCTGGAGGGAAACCCGTGGTAACTTTGAAATGACTAAGTTTCTCAGAAAAGAACACATCTCTTCTTTACACCACAGAAATTGCTTAGAGAATCTTGTTCGATGTTTTGAGGTGGTCTGAGTGAATCTGTTCTGTTCTTAATGTAAATGCTCCACTATCTACATTTTTATTTTGAATTTCTGATCTAGATGCTGTACAAAATCGACACAGATGACCACTTGAAAAGTTCTCAACAAACCCAGCAATACTGTGTGCTCCAAGGTTATCGGCTATCACACACTGGATTGTTCCCCTGACACATTTCCCTAACTTCTGCAAAAACACACCGTGCTCTTCCAATGAAATCAAATCACTTATGAGCAGCTCGAGTATTGTCTCATAGCCATACACTTTCAAATCATCACTTTTCACTAGAAGAGCCGAGTGAATTGATGACAGTGAAGATTGACAACCAGGGATCAGATTGCCTAAAGTCCAATAGAGGGCACAGATTTTGTGTTTTCTTCGTGAGGTCCCAATGGGATTGCATATTTCAAATTCATCAATGTAAAGATTTAGTGAAATTGCACAGTCTGTAGTCAGAAGTGTGTTGTTTCTGAAAAATTCACCATCAAAAGGACAACTATATACCGTTTTATCACTCTCTGGAGACTGATATCTCTCTTTCAAATTCACAGTTTTTGCCAAGATAACATCTGAATTTAGAATCTGCTGCAATGTTTTCAGCACAGATACATACTGTAATGATTTTTTGTTTCTTTTAAGAATATATTCCAATGGTGACACTACGCAGAATTCTCTTTTATAATATGACTTGCGCTTCCAACTAGTAGACAATAAGCCTTGCTTCCCTATTGCTTTATAAATTGGGTGTGAAGAACAAAGAACAGTGGCCAACTGTCGAACAACAGATGCTTCCACGTGACAATTATTATCTTCCAAATGCTGGTTAATTGTAGCTATATACTACCCGGCACAGAGACAGTTCCAATGACATGTTCTAGCTCCTCAAGCAATTCATTTACAGCTGTACTAGAGACTAAGTATGTATGTTCTAATTTAAGTAAAAGTGAAGCTAATTTCAGTTCAACTTCCTTTTCAAAAGCTCTTGTATCTTCAGCGGTTGGCTCGTGCAACTCTATTTCTTCGTTCAAGTCAGAATCAGACGGGTTGGAAATGAGTGATGTGACAATTATTCCACTTTTAAAGTCATTAATGGTGCATGACTGACGTTTTCTCCATTTATGGCTCCGGAAACTGCTGTATACGTTGGTTTTGTATGAGCAACCATTAAACATACATGGGACTACTTCATATTTTCTCAGATGTCCATAGATATGTTGGAAAAAAACATGCTCAGTAGAAAGCTGATTGTTTTCACAAATGTAACACTTGAAAGAAGAGTGTCTTTGTTGGGATTCCAGAGAAGGATGATTTCTAGAGAGATGTTTCTGAAGACCATTCCATGTCTTGGACGAACAGGGGCATTGTGCGTGGATGCATGGATAGGGACGCTGCCTACCGTGAAACCGATGGTCAATTCTCAAGTGTTTCAGTAGCTCAGATCTTCTTGAAAAGTGCACGCTGCAGTCTTTGCATTTCCACATCCAAACTGAAAAAAAGGAAGACAGACCAGTAAATATATAGAGAATGCAATGAACACAAATCTTAAATAAGTTTTGTTTCGTTTTAATGACAGCCTGGTAAGCTATATACCTAAATACAATGTAGAGTCTAGCAGTAGTAACGTACATTGAGCTGCATGTTTTGTATAAACTGAGATATAAAAATACATTCATCATCATCATCATCATCATTATTATTATTATTATCATTATTACTACTACTACCAGCATGACGAACACTCGGAAACACACCACACCATACAAATACAATTCATACACAAAGCACCCTTAATTTTCAATGAGCCTCGCTGCCGTAAAACAAATGGAGACTTCACAATCATAGCGCTGCATGGATAAACACACAGGATGAACAAATTGCTAATTGGCTGTAACACGTGATGAGCTAGTCAAGTTCACGGTGTAGCCTAGCTAACCCGTGGTGGAAGGGAAACATGCGTATTACCTTGATTAATTCCAGCTACATCCCCACAATGTACACATAGTTATATGTATCATAAAATACGTCAAAGTTCAGAAATTACACCATTTTTAACACGGCGAAAAACGACAGTGTTTAGTGGGCTACCGACATTTAGCCGAGACCTTCAGCTTGCTAGCCAGCTGAAATTAACCCACTCTGTTGCATTAATAAACTTATAGGCTTGTTAAGATACGTTTACATCTGCTTTGGTTAGTCACCGTACGTCTATTCTTCGATGCAATACAAGTACGACGTTAAACATACCTTACAAGCCGAAAAGGACGGAGCTCTGAAGCGCTTCTCTCCAACTTCTCCCGCGCTCCATAAAGTGCGCATGCGCAATTCATGTTTGACTCAAATTAAAAATATTACATCCTTATCTCTTTTCTTCCAGTATGATTTGAGAGGAACCAAAACCTTTGTTTTATTTCCTTCAGAATTGTAATTAATTTAGTCTGAATCAAAATTGACACATCAAAATTCAAAAAGGTTGAGTTTCACAATAAAGTTAATAATTTTACAATGTGTTCAATGGTAGTTATTAGCTTGAATGAACAGCTCCATGCTTCACTTTTTACAGTGTATTTCCCTGTCCCTTAGTTTATTTATCTAGTTTCTATAAGCGTCCTAATTTTTAAGGTACTAATTTCTTTATGTAAATATTAAATCTATGCTCTAAGCTCTCAAAAGTGAAGTATGGCATGCCTCAGGGGTCAGTGCTTGGCCCGCTTTTATTCTCTCTGTACTGTACATGCTGCCACTAGGCTCAGTTATTCGTAAACATGGCATTAGTTTCCACTGCTATGCAGATGATACACAGCTGTACATATCAGCCAAACCTAATGACAGCTTTACAATCAACAAAATTGAGGACTATGTAAAGGAAATAAAAGATTGGATGTCATTTAACTTTCTCTTACTTAACTCAGATAAAACTGAGGTTATATTAATGAGACCCAAGGCTATGAGAGACAGGTTGGCTACATCTATCCTAAATCTAGATGGCTGTCCAGTATTGCCCAGCCTGTCTGTAAAAAACTTGGGGGACACATTTGATTCAGATCTCTCCTTTGATGCGCACATTAGCAGCATCACTCGAATTGCTTTCGTTCAATTACGTAATATCGCTAAACTTAGAAATATCCTCTCTTTTAATGATGCAGAGAAACTGGTTCATCCGTTTATAACCTCAAGGTTGGATTACTGTAACGCCTTACTTACTGGATGCTCTAGTAAATCTATAAATAAACTTCAATTAGTTCAGAATGCAGCCACCCGAGTGCTAACTCAAACTAGGAAATTTGATCTGGTCTACATGGCCTGGCACCACATTCTCTGAGTGAAATCTTAGAGTCTTACAATCCAGCTCGTCTACTTTGTTCGCAGGGTATAAGACTTCTTTTAGTTCCTAGAATTAAAAAAGTCACAGCAGGGGGAAAGGCTTTCTCATACATGGCCCCCCAGCTATGTGATACTTTAGTTCGAGACTCAGACACTCTCCAAATTTTTAATCTATCCTAAAGACATACTTACTTATGCACAGGCTTTTGACTAGACGTAGACTGGGATGCATGGCTTGAGTCACTGGGGCCGGAGTCTGCAGTCATGTCTGGCCTGCCTGCCTTGTCCGTTAGCCGGGAGTGTCGGGTGGGCGGCCTGGCTGAACTGGGTTTCAGTCCTCTTACTCCTGACTTGTGCATCCTTGCCTTAGACTAAGGGCAGAGCTGGGGGTTCATAGTCAAAGAGTGTTATAGTGATCAGAGACGTTGGGTTGCCGTCTTCTTCCTCCTGTGGGGTTGCCATGTCTCATGTGATCGCTCGTGGCTGTGTTACCTTCTGATTCTCCTCTTTCTAGCTTTACATTTACATTTACAGCATTTAGCAGACACTGTTATTCAGAGCGACTTACAAGTTATACAATCTTACAATCCAAGCAATTGTGGGTCTTGCTCAAGGTTCCACCAGTGGCAGCTTGGCAGAGATGGGATTTGAACCCTGGACCTTCTGGTCCATAGTCCTGTACTTTACCTGCTAGGTTACCACAGTCCCACAGAATATGCTGCTATATGCTAATGCTGCTGGGGTCTCATGCTACACGTGGCATCAGTGATTGTTTAATAGACACTGTGCTCTTAATCAAGAACTAATTACATTTCCTGTTTTCTCTCCAAGCTGTGTTCCGGTACCAGTTCCTGTTCATCCGCTTCAGCTCCAGCCCCACCATACCCGGGCCATACCATGGGGCATTCACTCTCTCCCTCCTTCAGTTGGCTGGGATTCCACCAAGGATTCTCCTGCTTAGACTCAACATCCTAGAGTGACTCTGTGTATTGGACTACATAATGCCAATATACATATTTTACATTATTTTATCTGAACTATCACTATAAGATTTATTAGTTTAGATAAATTAGCTTCATTCTTATATTTATCATCTACGCCACCCAAGGAGGTTGGGTCCCTTTTTGAGTCTTGGTCCTCCCAAGGTTTCTTCCTCATAACACTTGGGGAGTTTTTCCTTGCCACTGTCACCCAAGGCTTGCTTAATTTGATAGTGGACGTAGATATTAGGTGATAATCTAAAATTGTAAAGTTGCTTTGAGACAATGCTCCATTGGAAAAAGCACTATATAAATAAATCTGACTTGACTTGACTTTAAAGACACCAATCGACCTAATGAAATGTCTGTGAAATGTGGGAGGAACCCAGAGGAAACCCGACATGGGGAGAACATGCAAACTTCACACAGGAAACTGCCAAGGTGGAACTCAAACCTGGATCTGCGGAGCTGTGAGGTGACAGCGCTAACAACTATGCCTCCAGTAACCACCTTGGTGCCTTTCCTTGGGTGGGATGCTGGTCCATCACAAGGCAGGGTAGAGATCCAGTACAGCTACGACCCAGCTGGGAACTGCCAGCTCTCTAAGCTGTGAGCTAGAGTAGCTGACCACCAAGCAGCATACAAGTGACATGATTTATAAAATAAAATAATTACATTTAAATTCTGTAAAATACAAAATGAGGACACAGACATGTTTTGAGCAAATCTGAGTGAAAAGGTTTTATTTATCTATTCATTTCCTTTGATTAGGTACAGCTTGTTTCAAATAATTCCTTATGCATATAAAACGTAGATTCTTTATTTGTGATATGTCTTTCTTGCTTCTTAAGTCCCTAATAAGTACGGAATACAAAGAATTGTCAATACTTGTCATTTAAAGCGTAATAAATTCTGTAATAAGCACAGGATTAGTGTTAGTAGCCAAACCTTAAATCTAAGACAGCTCAGAAAGAATAACCTTAGTAACCCTGGTAATGAGGACCCACAGATAAACAGATGATTATTTAGGTAACTAATGATCCGACTAATTTCCCCAAAACCTAATGAATCCAAAACATAATGAAATCTAAGATAAAGCTAAAGATAAATGAAGTGGTCATGTTGGTTAGTAGGAGCTGTATGTACTGGACGTGAAGCTGTACGTGACTGTGGAGGAATAATCCACGCTGCCTCTACGTGATCCACTCCTTGAGCTGCTGCGTGATCCGGCCCGAGATCCGGTGCGGGAGTTTGCTCCAGAAGAGACGTTGTAGGGGCTGCTGATTCCCTTTGTGGACATGGATGTAGCCTGGAGCATCTTCATGCCGTTGGTCTCCTCCACCATGCAGTTATCCATGGCGTCTTTGTAGGAGATCTTCAGCTTGGTTTTGGGGCAGGTCAGGCTCTTGCTGTAATTTCGGGTGTCCTGCAACTTCTGGGCTCCTTTACCGTCCAGCCATCCTCTTCGAATTGCTTCCTCGATGGTGACTCGTTTGCCACTGTCTGGTTCCATCAGTCCTCCAGTCAGGTACTGGAACTCCAGGAACCTCTGCCCAGCCTCGTACGGCAGCCATTTCTCCTTCATGGCCTCGGCAGCAGACATTTTGCGCTTGACCTTCACATCCTCGAACCCAGTGAAAGCCTTCTGGGCTGGTTTGAGCTTGGTGGCCATGTCCTCATCTATGATGCCCTGATGTACAGCATCCTGCAGCGTGAGCCTCTTTCCAGTTGAAGGATTTATGATCCCTCCAGTGCAGGCCTGGGCCTCCAGGAGGCGCTGAGCAGTGATCGTGTCGACTATTCCACGCCGCTGAGCTTCGGTAATCGTGATCTTCTCCAAAGTTTCCGTGTCAAAAATAGCAGCCACTGGACTCATGTCATCCAGGATATCGGAAGGAGGCGAGAGCGTGATGGAAACGCTAGCAAAGCGTTTACGGACCGTCGGGGAGGACGGGGTGACCTCGGTGGGGCTGCTGCAGGTAGCTACATCTTCTGCGATGCTGGTGCAGATCGACAGCTCAGAACTGAAGGCTTTGCTGGTAATGAGATTGGCAAACTCAGTGAGGGTCAGGGAGCCAGAGCGGTACTGGTCTAAGGTACTCTTAGGAATGATGCCCTTGTCCAGGGCGTCCTGAACGTCATACTGGTTGCCCGTCTTGCGGTCCACAATCACCAGTCGAGTCTTGCCGCTTGAATCGGTGATGGTGATCTCCTCCCACTCACACTCCTGTTCAGAAAGATTTAGAAAAGTGTCGTAGTCGATGAGTTCCCTGTGGTACGCTTCACGTACCGACATCTCCTTGCCCGTGTCGGGATCTACGATCACCACTCTCCTCTTACGAAGGGTGTTTTTCTGACTCGACTGCTGCTTCGGCTTGCTTTTGTCCTGCAGAGGTAGAAGGGTAAGTCCTGTGCTGGGGTCTTTAATGCATCTCTTCTGCAGCTGGAGGTATGTCAGGTTCTCTTGAGTGTTGGGGTCAAAGAAACCCTTTGTGTCGTCACCTTCGTACGTCAAAATGTCGTTCATCTCACGGCCGAAGTAGCCTCTCCTGTAAGCCGTGTCCACGTTGATGCGATGGCTCTCTTTAGGATCGATGATGCCTCCGCTAGCTATTTGAGCCTCCAGCAGGCGAACACCGTGCCCCCTTTCAATAATTTCTTTCTCAATCGCTTGGAAGAGCGAAATGAGCTGCCCTGTGCTGGGGTCGCGGTATCCAGTCACAGCTTTCTCTGCAGAAAGTAGCTTGCCTTTGAATTCTTTACCCACGAGGCCTCTCTTCCACGCATCCTCTACCGTCATGTAGATGTTATTAACTGGATCAATCATGAACCCAGAAGCAGCCTGGGCTTCCAGGAGCTCCAGTGTTGTACCTGGACGGAGAAGCCCTTCCTTCATGGCCTGGTAGAATGGTATGACTCGGTCTTGAGCCTCATTGTAAACACCAGCGATGCAGTTGGACCCAGTCAGGTAAGGCTTCAGCCTAGTCTCAATGTCTTTAATCGAAAGTACACCTCTATTGACTTTATCCACGTCTGACACATCAATCAGTCTGGAATCGACAAGCTCAGTGAGGGTGACTTTATCACGAAGGCCCTGGACGTACTCTGATGTGAGTTTTTTTTCGTTTGCGCTTAGCAGCAAGTGGCCAGTTGAATGATCGGTGGTACACTTCCTCCTCAGATCGCTGTAGCTGATCTTGTCTCCGGTTGCTGGATCGATATAGCAGCTCGGCTTCTTGTTTAGAGCACGGTAAAGCTCCTCGTCGATCAGGCTGCGATCTAAGGCGACGTCTTTGGGTAGGAAAATGCTTAGCACAGGGTCGATGATGCCTCCCACCGCCTCCTGAGCCTGAAGTAGTCGTAAGGCTGTCTCCTTGTTCACCTGACCTTTCTTGCACGCCTGACCAACGGACAGAAGTTTACCTGAGAAGGGATCCTTGAACCCTGTGCAGGCTGCCTCAGCTATAATCAGGGCCTCCCTGTCATCCGTATCAACGACCCCTCTCGAGCAGGCTGTATCCACCGGCATCTTGTCATTAAATTTAGGATCGATTATGTGGCCGGTGGCAGCCTGAGCTTCCAGCAGCATGATGGCGCTCTCCGGGCTAAGCAGACTCTGACTCTTAGCTTCTGCGATTGGCATTTTGTTCTGGCCCTGCACCACACCGGCAATAACGCCTGTACCCTTCAGGATGTCCTGAATGTCCATGGTCACTTCCATCACTGACTTCTGTCCCTTCAGCAGCTTATCAAGAGTAGATTTATCGATTACACCGCAGTCACAGAGCTGGTGGGCGGTTACCTTTCGGCGAATGCCATCAAAGACGAGCTTTGAGGGATCGACTGTGTGAACATTCTCATCTGTCTGGGTTTGTATGGAGAAGGCACTTGGACGTTGTTGTAATTTCCTCAGTTCCATTTCCAGAGCCTCCCTCCGGCGCTTCAGCTCAGACACCTCGGCCTCTGAGCTCTGTAGGCGAATCCGGTACCTGTCCTCCACACCTCTCAGCTCAGCATTCACTTTTGTGATCTCACTGCGCAGTGAAGCCCTCTCCCTCTCCGTCAGGTCTTTTTCTGACTGGCACTGCCTGACCTGACCCTCCTTTATCTCAAACTGGGTTTTCCAGTAGTTGAAGTCCTTGCGGACCTTGTCGTTTTCCTCCTGGAGGCGCTGTTTCTGACGTACCTCCGATTCCAGGTTCATTTTGATGCGACTCAGCTCATCCTCATATCTCTGCTGTTTCCCTTTGTCCATTTCTAGCAGCTTTAGCTTGGACAGAAGATTGTCCCTCTCTTGCAGGATCTCCTTGTATTGAGTTTGAGACTCGTGGATCATCAGAGAACTCTGAGAATAAAACAAAAACAAGAAACAGAGATATTCAGACGTGTCATTCAAAGCTTTGATGAATTAAAAAATAAAAAAAGAACCAGAACCAGAAAAAGAATCATTATGCATGAAGCGTTAGGCAAGAAGCAAAGACCAGGAGCAAAGCAGAAATCTGGTAGATTGGCTAAGGTAATTTATCCACAAACAATACCTCCGTATATTGCTTTTGGATTTTGGCTATATCCGCCTTT
Organism: Ancistrus triradiatus; assembly: GCA_025084515.1. Classification (NCBI taxonomy): domain Eukaryota; kingdom Metazoa; phylum Chordata; class Actinopteri; order Siluriformes; family Loricariidae; genus Ancistrus; species Ancistrus triradiatus. The sequence continues at coordinate 25,656 of JAJAGP010002090.1, forward strand.
AAACTTTCTCTCTCTTTTGTCAGCTCATTAATGTGAGCTTGGAGGTCCAGGCCTCTCTTATTGGAGCTCTGTAGCTGGAGCTGGATGGATGACAGCTGGACTCTAAGGTCACTCTCATTGCTGTTCTTGCTCTTAAGATCATCTCGTTCCTGGCGTACGGCTCTCAGCTCCTCCTCTAGCCTAAGTCGTTCCTTGGTGAGGTTTTGGGTGAGGCTCTGGAGCTTCTCGATCTCACTGGTGCACTCGTTCAGCGCTCTGCTCTTCTCCTCGATGGTTTTGTACAGGCTCTCGTTGCGTAGGTTGACCTCCCGGACGCGAGACTGTTCTTGCGTCAGTTGCTGCTGCAAGGCTTTGAGCTCTGCCGTTAACCTGTTGACATTCTCAACGAGGACAGTCTTCTCTCTCAGGCTTGTATCGAGCCCCTCCTGGAGCCGTCGCAGATCCTGTTCATACCTTCGACTGGTGGTGGTCTCTTCCTCCTTATGGATGCGGAGAGTGTTAATGGTCGTGGTGTACTCTTTGCACATCGTATTCACCCTTTCCAGTTCAGACTCGATCCTCTTCCTCCTGGTGTGTTCATCCTGGCTGTTTTTTTTCTCCTTTTCCAGCTCATCCCTCAGGTTTTCGATCGTGATCTGCAGTTCTTTGATTTGCACCTGCAGCCTGGAAGCATCCTGTTCCACTTTGCCTCTTTCAGCAGCTTGTTTTTCTAGCTGAACCCGGATGATGCTCATCTCCTGCTCAGAGATTTTGAGCTTGTTGATCATTTCCACAGAGGAACTGTGCTTGGCACGCAGTTCTGCCTCAGACTGACTGAGCTTTTGGTTCTCCAGCTCCAGAGCTTTCCTCCTCCGGCTCTCATCCTCCAGGTTTTGCGTTAGCAAAGTAATCTGGCGGAGCTTGTCCTGTGTATCGCTGATGGCCCGTGCAAGTTCATCCTTATACCTCGTTTCGAGCTCAGTCCGCTGGCAGGTGATGGTCTGCACTTGAATCTCCAGTTCCTTTCTCCTCCTGGACTCATCTGTTCCTACAGACCTCTGCTGGTGCACTTCCTGCTCCGCCCTCTTCTTAGCTTCTTCCATTTGACTAATGGATAAGCGCAGCCTCATGAATTCCTCTTCGAGATCCCTTTTTTCAGTTGAGAGCCTTTCCAGTTGCATCTTCAGACCAGCAGTGTCTTCCTCCTTCTGCTGTGCCACCTTCAGCACGTTGGTCTTGGTGATGTGGATCTCGGACTCGTATGTTTGTTTTAGAGTACTGATCTCCTGGTTGAATTGGTTTCTTACCTTAGATGTCTCAGACTCCGCTGCTCGGCGCCGGGAGGCCTCATCCTCCAGCTGCATCTTCAGCCTCTCAATCTCTCGTTCCTTGTCCTTGATGCCCTTCTCAAAGTCTATCTTGGACCAGTTGAGCTCGTCCAGTTCCTTCTGTCTCTTGCGCATGACGGTCTCATACTCCTGCTGCTGGCTGGTGTAACGTTCCTCGGCCAGCCTACGCTTACGTTTCTCCTCGTCAATATTCAGCGTGAGGCGTGCCACTTGATCGTGAAGGTTTTGTAGTTCGCTCTGTGTGGCATCCAGGTTTTCCCTAGCACTTTGGTGCCTCTTGGCCTCGGAGCACTTCGCCTCCTCCAGTGAGTAAAGCTGGTCTTTAGACTGAGAGAGCTCCAGCTTGAAACGGATCATGCCCTCTTCCAGGGACTTGTTCTTATGACACTGATCCTGGAGCTCATCCTTTAGGCGTCTCAGCTCCTCCTCCAAAAGGTCGATTTTAGTGTTACGTATCTGAACAAAACAACAGAACACATCAGGAACTGATTATTGTGAGCTCTGTAATAAAACAATTTTTTCTACAAGCATTCGATGCCCAGTACTCACCTTCAGCTCCTCCATGCTCTTCAGCATCTCACTCAGGAACTTGTAGTAATCATTCGATTGTGTTAGCAGCTCTACATAGCGAGCCTCAACCTCTGCTGCCTGACGTGAGGGACAAAAACATCGCTCATTGTCTCCTCTATAACTGTATAAACAGCTTTATTAACACCAATCACAGGCCGCTAAAAAAACTACAAGGCTTGGTCATTTTGTAAGTTTTGTACCTCCTTATTGAGCACGTTAGCGGGAGACTGCAGCATGGTCCTCTTAATGGGAATGTTGAGCAGTGTCTCTAATCCAGCGCTGTATGACGCTAGCTGCAGCTCATAGTCCTGAAGCACAGAGATATTAAATGATTACAGAAGGTTTTTAAAAAACTCAGCTCAACCCCAGAATGTGCTAACGTTTTTGTTGTACCTTTATGGAGGCAGCACACGAGCCAGCGTCTTTCTGAACTTCGTCCACTCTGACCTTCTTCCTCACGATCTCTGAGTTCAGTACCTGGTACACAGAGGGAGGTCATGTGATAATTTGGCTAAACTGAAACAAGCACAGAATGTCATACGGAGGTACCGAAGCACTACGGTAATGTCGGTATGTTTGACCTTTTGCTGGTTGAGTTGGTCGGTGAGCTCCTGCACAGAGTTCAGCTTGTATTTCTGCAGTTGGTCCAGGCGGCGGTGCGTACCCTCAATCCACTGGTTGATCTCGGTACTGCTCTGCTTGTACTGAACCAGCAGCTTCTCCTGCTTTCCCAGCTCACCCATCCTGCACCACAAACACACCACACACACCGTCACACCAACCGTCCTAAGCCCTGCCGTCTGAACCCTAACTGTCCAGTGCAGAGTCTCTGAGGTATAACGAATGAGGCCCTGCTGACGTTAGACAGGGGATACCCCTGCGATTTATTTATTCTTACCGGTTGTCGATCTCTGTGATGATGCGACTCCAGCGTTTGTTCATCTGCTCCACCAGATCGGAGAATTTGGCGATGTCCACGTCACACTGATGGAAGCTCTGGTCGATCTGTTTATTCCAGTGTTTGGTTTCATTCAAAGCCTCGTCCATCTGAGTCAGAACCTCTCTCTTTTGGGTCAGGTCTGCCTTCATGTTCTGAGTGGTAACACACACACCGGTGACGCACCGCACCAGGAGCTAACCTTCATCATGCGATGTTATTATTTAGTAGTTATTTATCACTGATACCTTCAGCGTTTTGCTGTAGTCCTGCAGCTCGGCTGGGGTCAGAGAGCTCGTCTCTTTCTCCGTCAGTCGAGCTTCGTGAACTTTAATGACATCTTCAGCACGATTCAGATTCTGAAGGAGAGTCCTCAGAGCAGCAAGTCTGCAACACAACACAACACACACACACACACACACTCAATCCAAACGCTGCACAACAACCAAGACAGGACGAAGGACAAGACAGCGTGATGTGAGGACCTCTGCAGGTAAGAGCTGGAGTAGCTTTGTAAGCTGGTCAGTTTCTGGTTGATGTTTTGCAGCTCCATTTTGAGAAATTTGGCCTGCTCTGGATTGGCATTCGCTTCCTGTTTCATCACCATTTCCCTTAGTTGCAGGTAGTCATCACGGATCGAGTCCAGGTCACGGTGAACACCCTGACACACACACACACACACACACTGAGGTCAATGTTGATATTTCTAAAATGACTAAATCAACTAATGTTCGATTAGCAGTACATGCTAAGTGTAAATACAGTTTTAAGCCAAAATTTAGCCTAAAAGAGCATTTTATTAAGAATGCACAAACACATCTGAGGTAAATTTTGATATTCCCAATACGACCAAACCCACAAACATGCGTTACCATTTGATGCTAAGTGTATTAGCTGAAATTATATCCATACAGAGATTTTGCCAGGAATTGACCACCACGCCTGAAGTAAATGTTCACACTCTGAATTGGCTGAAACCATTTTGACTTTCCTTAGCAGTTGTCCCTATGTGTATTTACATATTTTGAAAATCAGAGCCTTTAATTATTATTTTTGCCAACATTTCAGAGGCAAATGTTGAATTTCACAAAATGGAGGAACCCATTAATGTTTGTCAGCAGTCAATGATATTTGCAGTTTCCGTTTTAGTCTGGTTTTTACTCATTCCGAGGCTTTCATTAGTATTTGTCCAACATTTCTGAGGTAAATGCTGATATTCTCAATATGGCTGAACCCACAGACATCCGTTAGCATTTGATGCCAAGTGCATTTACAGACATTTTAGTCATTCAGGTTGTTTTATTAACACTTCTGAGGTAGATGCTGGTATGCCAAATATGGCTAAACCCATGGAAGTCTAATTATCAAATACATTAGCAAATAAATAATTATAAGGTTTTTATTAATGTTTTTCTGAGGTAAGTGTTGATACTCTGAACGAGGCAGAAACCAAACAGATGTTCATTAACGGTTGAGGCTTAGAGTATTTATATATTTTGAAATTTAGCCTTTTATTAGGAATAGAACTGAGGTAAATATTGATACTCCCACTATGGCTGACCTCACAGATGTTTGATTAACAGTTGATACTTATTTATTTATATATTTATAGCTGTATATTTGGAGGATTTACCTGCAGCAGCTGCAATCTCTGAGTATAATCCTGAATGCTGTTTTCTCCAATAGGGACGTGAAGGTGCTGACTCAGTCCGCTCTCAGCCACCTCCAGCCTCTGGCGCAGCGTTTGGCTCACAGTCAGTAGGTTCTGGGTCACAGAGTCAGTTGTAGCTGCAACAGATGACCACAGTTACAAACACACTGTGTGAGTGTGTGTGTGTGTGTGTGTGTGTGTGTGTGTGTGTGTGTGTGAGTGAGTGTTCTTACTGTAGTTTGCTGGCTGTAGTTTGATAACAATGTTATCATAGTGCGTCTGTGCTTTCATGAAAGCTTCCTCCATCTTCTTCTTCTCTGAATCCTCGAATGCTTTGTTATCGCGAGTGAGCTGCTGGAACTCCATGTAATGTTTTTCCAGACGCTTGATGATTTCCCGATATTCCTCTGGCTTCATGCTAGAGAGCTAACACACACACACACACACACACACACACACACATTGTTCATTACTCAGTCTGTGAAGTTTTCGAGCGCCAACAGGCTTGTTGACAACACCTGATAAACTATCAGTGATCATTATATTTGGTAATTTACCCTCAAATCTGAGGTAAAAGTTTATATTCCCTGAACTGAACTGAAGCCTGAATAGTTCAGTTAGCAATCAATGCTAATTACACAGTTTTCAATATTCATAAAGAGTCATTTATTAGTAATTTGCCTGTAAATCTGATGTCTTAATTCTTTCGGCTGTTCCCATCAGAGGTTGCCACAGTGGATCAAACGTCCCCATCTAATTTCAGAAACTGACTTTTGTTCCGCATGGTTGATTTGGCAAAGTTTAACACCGGATGCCCTTCCTGACACAACCCTCCCTATTCACCCGGGCTTGGGACCGGCACTAAGAAAGCACTGATATGTGCACTCCCAATTGCTAGGTTCCTGTAAATCTGAGGTAAATGTTGAATTTCTCAATATTTGCTGTGCCTAAGGAAGTTCAATTTGATACTAAGAGTATTTAGAGTTGTGGTTAATATTTTACTTACCGAGTTGATGTATTTAGTAATTTATCAACAAATCTGAGGTAAAGGTTTATATTTCAAATATGGATAACCCTATAGAAGTTGGTTTAGCTGTTCATACTAAGCAGTTACTCATACAGAGCAGTTTGTTGCTAATTTACCAACACTTCTGAGGTATGTGGTAATATGCTAATATAGCTGAACCCAAGGAAGTTAGTCATGATGCTAAATTTGATGCAAATTTCTGTCTTTAGACAGACCTATGAACTCTGACATTATTTAATATTAGACCCACAATACTGTGTGTGTACTCGTACCATGTTGATAGTGAGGGAGTTGATGTAGTTGATGTCATCCATGCAGTGCCTCCAGACGATCAGACCCTTGATTTTGATGTACAGCTGGTTCCAGATGTCCATAAGGACACCGTAGTACTTCTCATTCCTGTCAGAAATACAGCATGTTATATAAACCATCAGCATCATGATCAGGAGTGAACTGAAATAAAAATGTCTTATCTGTTACAGTCTGTTGGTTCAGTTTGTGAGTGTGATTAACGTACATGGTGGATAGCTGAATGCTCTCTGGGTTTGGTGGTGGGACGAGGAGACACACTGAGGGGACGCGCATGTCCAGTCCTCCAGGTCCGGTCACTTGCCACTTGCTGCGCTGAGAGTTATCCTTCAGTATGGCCTCATTTCCTTTACAGATAACCTTCTGAAACACACACACACACACACACACACATTAATGCTAATTACAGTTCTGCCACTCGACCCCAGGACCAAACACAGAAGTTATAAAGAGATTAAAACTGTGTGTTACCTGGTCTTGTTTAAAATCACACAATGCCCGGACCATCACTGGGCTGCTGCTCTTCTCCTCTGGGTTGCGAGGTTTCAGCTGCACAATGTTCTTTGACTTGCTGACCAGAGACAGGACTTGCCTCTTATTCTCCATCAGCCTGTCTTTCTCTTTCTACACACACACAAACACAAACACACACACACACACACACACACACACACACACACAGGTGAGTTGAGTATATGTTTTAAAGCAGCAGTTTGTGTAGTGGTTTGCGGGTTATGTTTGCACCTCCAGGTTTTTCTGCAGTTCCTTCAGATTCTCCAGGGATGTTGTTTTATCGCAGGCAAACTTCACGCGCATGTTCTGGTCATCCTTCTTCAGCCTCTCCTGCATCTCCCCAGCTTCCTTAAAGTACTAAAAAACAAACACACAACACACATACACATTATACACATCAAACACACAACAGCTCAAACATACAGATGTTTGTGTTGGCCACCAGAGACTCATGATTGGAACTCAACACACTGAACTGAAAGTCTGGATTTCATCATCCTCATCCTGTTTTATCCTTAATCTCATGCACGGTCTCTTTCTCAACCACATTTCAAACTCAAACTGCTTACCCTCAACCTCGATCTAATTCTGAACCTCACATTTATCTTAAGACAGATGATCCATGGACTATGAACCAGAACATCCAGAGTTCAACTCCTGGCACTGCCAAGCTGTCACCATTGGATCCTTGAGCAAGGCCCTTAACCCTCGTTTGTTTGGACTGTACACTGTTATAAAGCGCTCTGTATTACAGAATGTGCTCCGTGACTAAATCTAAATCCTATTTGTGGATTGATTATGTCTGAAATCACTCCTTTCTGTATGTACCTGGTTGTAGGCGTTGTTTTCTTTCAAGTGAACATCAATGCACTTGGTGATCTGGAGCAGCCAGCTCCACTGGGTCTGCAGAGTGTCCATGTAGGCCTGCACCAACAATACATCTTGGTCAGCAACATCGCCACCTGCTGACTGGGCTTAGTACTGCCGTCATATACAGAGATTTTTAGAGCTAAAGTGCTGGACTGACCTCGATTTTATCTGAAGCTGGATGATTGCTCTTCATAAGCTGATCTACTTTGGCCTTCCTCTTGTTCAGCTCCTTTTCTTTCTCCTCCAGATCTCTCATCAGCCTCTATCCAGCAGGTAACAGCGATTATACAACACAACATAAGACTCCATAATGTAATTCAGTGTGTGTCTGTGTGTGTTTATACCGAGTAGCTCTCCTGTTTTTTGGGGAGGTAGCTATCAAGGCCCTTGTCGCCCCAGTCGAACACGAGCTCTTCTTCTTCTCTGTCGTTCACCCACATGATGTCACTGGAGATCTCAGAGACGATATTCTGCAGGTCCATAAGCTGGCTCATACGAGTGTGGGACATTTTCTACATCATCAGCAGTGGGAGAGAGAGAGACAGAGAGACAGAGAGCTTACGGTATGGTGTATATCAGAGTCGTCCATTTAACAGCTACGTTACAGTTTAAAGTGATTTATCTTCTTTTCTGGTGGACCTCGGTACTATCTGGATCGACCTGGTTTTGGGCACGCTGAGGTTGGAGCATCTGAATGCGTACCACCAAATATGATTTAAACCTTCCTGATTTTTAAAATCCCCTCACAGTTATGGAGCCTCTGACTTTAAACCCGTGTGATTTGGGAAAATGATTTTATAATCCTGCTGCTTCAAATCTACTGAGATACAGTATAAAGCACCTGAACATCGACTACAGCTCATTTTCTAGCACCTGTGTGTGTGTGTGTGCGTGTGTGTGTTACCTGTAACGTGTCCCACTCATGTTGCAGATTATGCAGCCCATTCTTTGCTCCTGTCTGCATCTACACACACAAAACCTAACCTCAGTGTGTGTACTCAGATAAACTGTGTTTGCTTGTGTGTGTGTGTGTGTGTGTGTGTGGGTTACCAGTTCATCCTTGGCTCTCTCCACCTCCTGGCTCCTCTGGATGGAGGCGTGGAACTGTTTGTGGGCACGTATCTGCTGCTCAATGCTTTCAGCATCATCACCGAACTGCGCCGTCTCAATCAGACGCTACACACACACACACACACACACACAAACACAAACACAAACACACACACACACACAAACAAAGATCAGAGTTAGAGGAGTGTAAATGAGTGGGAAGGTTCCAGGTTCTGGGTTCTGTTGGATCCATCTGATGGTGGTTATTGGATGCTGGACTGTTTGATACTATGAACATGAACCTTTGGTACTGGTGAATTTCATGCTGGAACTGGAACATCTGGTGCTCTACAGATGAAGATAGTACTGGAATATGAAGTTTTGTTACTCAAGCAGGAACCTTTGGTACTGGTACCTTTGGAGGTACAACAGGAAACACTGCCAGTGGTATTGGTAAATGTTTTTTTTTTTTAATGTAAATGGAACCAGTGTTATCGGAACTGGAACTATGGATATTATAATAGTTATCAATGGTACTGGTACATATTATGCTAGAAGTGGTAAGTTTGGTTCTGGAACCGGAACCATTCACATTATATCTAAAACTATTCATTCTGCTACATTTTGTCACAGGTACAAATGTTAGGTCCTCCCATGGCCCTTTGATCTTAGGTGAGTTGATATTTTAATGGTCTCAGAGAAGATTTGTGTTCCCCTCACTGTCCCTGATTGGTAGGTGTTATGTGACTTAGGTAATGTGGGAGGGGAATGACTAAATAATGAGAGGGAAAGGTGTCAGGTGGAAACCAGTCTTCCCTATTGCTGACAAGATAAAGTTTATCTCTGAGCCTCTAGGGGGCAGCAGGTAACCACTCTAAACTCTAAATGATGACTAGATGAAGGTGAGACAGGTGAAGTATGCCGAGGGTAATCCGGTTCAGACAGACGGAGGGTGTGGCGCTCACAGGTGAGACAGGTGAGAGGAGGGAGGGCTTACAGGGCGTGTTTGTGATTTTCCACCTTTACAGGGAACAATGAGTCACTGATTCACCCTGCCCCGCCCGTTTCTCTTCTGCGGGTTCTGTCTGTACATATGGTGTAATGGAACCGCTGTAACCACACCCTCTCACCAAAAGTATTTGGACACCTGAACATCTCACAGGTACTAATACAGAACTATAAGAATTGCTACCTCCCAGGTTCCTAAAACTTGGTACCTTTACTTGGTACCTTTTAATTTTTGGTACCTTCAATACTGAAAGAGGAACCTTTCCTGCTACAGCAAGAACCTTTGCTATTGGAATTTGAACCTTCCTTACTGAACCTTGATTGTTTAGTACTGGAATGGGTTCCTGATACTGGAACAGGACCCTTTAGTACTGTAACCTTTACTTCCAAGAATCTGTCAAACTGCCAAATCAGCTTTTGGTACTGAAACTGGGAGCTTTAATTCCAGAACAGGAACTTTTTATATTGCAACATCAGAACATTTTATCCTGGAACAGCAACCTCTGGAACCCTGTTATCCTGATCCGGCTACAGTGAACAGGACTGTTTGGTACTAGAGCAGCAACTGTTTGTAGCAGAGCAGGAACCGTAGCTGTTCTGCAGACAGAAGGTTGATGAGCAGGCTTGGTTAGGGTGGATCCTGTAACAGCACACTGCTGATCATGTTTGCTTATGCAGACAAACGGCGTTAGGTTTGATACTGTCAGTGGGCGTGGCTTAAATATCACCAAGGTGTGTCCAAATACTGCTGGTCGTGCAATGTCTGTGTCAGCTCTTATAGGCGGATGTTTATCTGTACTTACAGTCAGAGCCTCAATACTGCGAATCCGAGCAAAGCCTCCAGCATTCACATTCCTCACTCTGTGTGTGTGTGTGTGTGTGTGTGTGTGTGTGTGTGTGTGTGTGTGTGTGTGTGTGTGAGAGAGAGAGAGAGAGAGAGAGAGGGAGAGAGAGAGAGAGAGAGAAAGAAAGTGGGGAGTGTTTTTGGACTGAACTCCATGACAACAGCTCAATGGAACTCACTCACCATAATCTACACATGCTGTGTGTGTGTGTGTGTGTGTGTGTTTTAGTTTTAAGTAGTTCTTTCTTATCTCACATTCTGAAACCAGACAGTCAGTGTGAGTGGGTGTGAGAGAGTGGGACTGAGGGAGTCACAGAGCTCTTTTATTCTGACTCAGTTCCGGTACTAAATCCAGAACCGTTCTAGGATTTTCCACCACAGCAGAACCAGTAATCCTACACATATCCAGTCCTGTTCCAGCACCGAGATCAAACAATGTTGGTCTGGAACCGAGAACCATAACAGCACCAGTTTGGGGTCACAATGTTCCGTTACCATGACAACACCACAAACAAGTCCAGCACTCTGAGTGCAGATGAAAGGGGTTAGGATGGGCCGGGCTGGGACTAAACAAGGACCAAAGACAAGAGACAACGGGGACTCTCACACTTACTATAGTAGTCTGAACTGGAACGTCTGACACCTGAGCTGGTACGTTTGTTAGGTCTGTGTGTGTGTGTGTGTGTGTGTCTGTAACACACCTTCCTCTGGTTAATCCAGCCGAGGGCATCCTCAAGGCTTCTGCTGTCGTCTCTGCTGGTACTGACGGTTCTCCTCATGGTCGCTACTAACGGTCTTCCCATGGTTCCTCCCATACCTCCACCTATGCCTCCAACCATGGTTCCTCCTATTCCTCCGACCATGGTTCCTCCCATACCTCCTCCCATTCCTCCACCCCTAGCTGAATCTGCGATATTTTGCTGCATTGCACTGTGTTCCTCAATGCTACACACACACACACACACACACACACACACACACATATCTTTATATGTATATATATATATATATATATATATATATATATATATATATATATATACACTCGCTGATTTTGTAAGTTTCCCACTGACACAGAAATGAACAGTCTATAACTTTAATGGTAGGTAAGCACAGAGTCAGACGTTTCTTGTAGTTGATGACCAGGTTTGCGCACTTTTCAGGAGGAATTTTGGTCCACTCCTCTTTGCAGACCATCTCTAAAGCATTAAGGTTTTGAGGCTGTCGCTTGGCAACTCGAAGCTTCAGCTCCCTCCAGAGGTTTTCTGTGGGATTAAGGTCCGGAGACTGGATAGGCCACTCCATGACCATAATATATTTTAATACATTAAGGCGTACTGTGTTACCAATGGTTTTCTTGGTGACTGTGGTCCCACCTGCCTTGAGATCATTAACAAGCTCCTCCCGTGTAGTTGTAGGCTGATCTCTCACCTTTCCCATGATCCTTGATACCCCACAAGGTGAGATCTTGTGTGGAGCCCCAGACTGAGGTCGACTGATGGTCATTTTGTGTTTCTTCCATTTTCGAACAATTGCACCAGCGGGTGTCTCCTCCTCACCCAGCTTCCTGCCTATGGTTTGTAGCCCATTCCGGCCTTGTGCAGCTCTACAGTCTTGTCCCTGACATCCTTAGACAGCTCTTTGGTCTTGCCCATGGTGGCGAGGTTGGAGTCTGACTGATTGATTGATTCGGTGGACAGGTGTCTTTTATACGGGTGACAAGTCAAGGCAGGTGTCTTTAATGCAGGTAACAAGTTGACATTAGGAGCATCCAACCGGTCTGTGGGAGCCAGGACTCTTAATGGTTGCTAGGGGATCAAATACTTATTTCACTCAATGAAATGCAAATCAATTTATATATTTTATATAATGTGATTTTCTGGATTTTCTTTCCAATATTCTATCTCTCACTGTTAAAATAAACCTACCATTAAAATTATACACTCAAATGTATTATACACTCAAATGAATACTCTTTTTTCAGTGGACAAACTTACAAAATCAGCGAGGGATCAAATAATTATTTCCTCCACTGTATGTATACATATGAGCTCCCAGGACACCTTGTGTGTTTAAGATGGGTATAGCTTCAGACTGCAGATGGCACTGCACTAAAGCTATAAATAGCTGCAGGGTGTGTGATTGAGAAGAGGTGGTACAGTGCAGTGAATGTTTCGTTCGATGTGTGGAAAGTGGGTCAAAGATAAATTGATAGACGACTGATAAATGAGCAGTTGTATTTGGGCGTGCCAAAGGTCATATTGTGAAGGAAGTAACTGAATTTGCCGGGGTATCGAAGCATACGGTCGTACGGCTCTACCAGCAGTGGCTGAAGTGCAGGAACCGCCGGCATGTTTCATGGCTTACAGAAATCGCTTCACTTCCAGGCAGTAATTGTCGAGAAGTCAAAGAAGGAGCCATGTTCCACACATCCAAAGAGACATTTACTGCACTGTACCACCTCTACTCAATCTACGAATCCCGCCACACACCCCACAAGGATTTATAGCCTTACCATCCTCATACACCCTGAAGTTACTACCACCTTAAACAGGCGTGGTAGCGTGAGGCTTCTATTCAGTACAGAGTGCATAAACTTCACCCACTATCTCATGACCCAGTCACTGGACTGCCCGTTGTTTTTCAGGTCCATGGCAAGCAGGTGCAGCTTTTGAATGTCTTTGCTGGCTAATGCCATCTCATTATGAAAATCAGGGTGTCCCTGCAGCACACACACACACACACACACACACACACAGTTGAAATGAAAAGTTATTGTATTACAGAGGTACTGTTTTTTCGTTATTGTTTTAATTCGTACGTGATCCAGCAGCTGCATGGCGTTCCTCAGGTGAATGTTGCAGCTCTCACTCAACTGCTTAACTTGGGCAGAATAGTCCATGGACCCCATGCTGCACACACACACACACACACACATACACACACACCAACCGCATTGTTACTGCATTGTTAATACGGTCGAGAAAGTCCAGTGGTATCAGGTCCTACATTCCCAGAGTCATGTATTAACATGGACCCATGTGCCCTGATCCCTCTCTGTTCTCATGTCCCCAGAGTCCAATCCTTCCTTTATTACCACAGTTCTATAGTCCAATGGACCCATGTCTCAAGGATCCCATCCTGCCAAGCTCATCTGGTCCAACCTCTGTCCTGTGTAGTCCTATAATCTTAGGGACCTAGAGGCATATATTCCCATGGTCTTTTGTACTTTGAGTCCCCGGCTTCCTCTTACATTCCAAAGTTGTGTTTGGTTAATTGGTCTCTCTAAATTGGCCCAGTATAAATATATCTGGTATAACTTTGCTCTTGACTAACCCACTTATGCTGATACGACTTTAAATAAACAAATAAACAAACACACTGTGGGCGATACAGGACGCAGACCTGGTCCTGGTGTTTATATGAATAACAGATGTGAATGTAGTTTAAATAAACACTGAAGGCTCCGCCTCCACTGTATATATGAACCAGTCAGGCTACAGCGCCTGTACACACACATACACACACACACACACACACTACACTCACTGTTTATGAGAAAGCGTCCCACACACCAACACCCCATAATAATCACAGCACTGACTCAATACTGAGGGGAAACCCAGAGCCTCTTAGCATGGTTAGCATGGTTAGCATGTGCACTAACGGATAACGGAGGAGCTCAGCAAATAAAGAGAGGAAACAAAGCCCAGGGACCACAGGAAGCAGGAAACCAGCAACAGGAAGTTCCATCAGCAAAATCTCCATAACAACAACACCATCAAATAATCCAGCAGTACTTTATATTTATTTATTTATTTATTTAACAAGTCAGAATAGACTGTGTTTCATTTCTTTTTTATCTTATGTGTTTTCTTTCTTATATTCCTTCCTTCTTTCTTTTAATAGATTTTATTTTTTGTATTATGTTCTCTTTCTCTCTTACTTTAGTGTTTTTTTATCTTATTTTTGTCTCTTTAATTATTTTCTTTCTTTCTTTAGCTTTTTTTGCTGCCCTGTTTTTGTTACTTTTGCAATTTATTTTAGTTACTATTTCTTTTCTTTAATTTGTTCCCTTATTCTTATTATTATGTTCTTCATGTTTGTACTATTTGGTTGTCTTTCTTTCTGTCTTTTTCTTTTACTTTTTGCTTTCTTTCTTTAATACTTTGCTTTCTCTTTCTGTTTTCTTTCTTTAGAAACGCTTCAGTCAGACTTTAATTCTTTGTTTGGTTTCAGATTTGTTTTTCTTTTCTTGTCGGAATCACCTTCAAAATGATCTGAGGTACAAAGGGTACCACCCTGTACCCCCCATTTCTGTATTTGTCTGTTTATAGGTGAAACCTAACAGGTCAAAGGTCACTGCATCAGGAACAGCCACACCCACATTCCTACACAAGCACAATGGAACAAACCATTCCTGGATAAAAAAGGGGGTGAGGGTGTTGTTGATCTGTAGTGTAACAGCAGGATTGTGAAAGTGAGTATCTGAAGTGGCTGACATTCCAGAACACACACACACACACACACACACACACACACACACACACACACACACACACACACACACACACACACACACACACACGCTGGGTGCTTTGCATGTGCTGTGAGTAAGCAGTTCAGTGAGAGCCAGCAGATCCTCCATTACACAAAGCCAGAAAGAAAATAGAATAAAGAACAAACCCACATCAGAGAGTTTAGTAACTGTAATGAAGTTTAATTGAAATGAATTAAGAGTTTAATATAAATAGAATTTAAAAAGAGAGATAAAGTTACAGCGTGTTCTACAATCAAACATGGAGGAAACTTCAAAAGAAACAGTTTGGACTTTGTACTTAAAGCAAACTTATGATTCGTTTATACATTATAAAATGGTTTCTGTAATTAATCAATTGGTTACTGATTGGGATCATTTAGAGAAACCAATCCATCTACTGATTCGATTTTAGGAGAACGGGGGAAAACATGCTAAAGTCCACACTCAGGATCGAGCACAGGTGTGACGGCATTTCATAAGATCGCTTTACAACAAAGTGAGTGGGGGGGGGCCTTAATCACCATAACCACACCCAGTTAAAGTATTAGCACCTTTTATTATTAATCCTGCACCAATAAAAGCAGAGCCACACCTATCTAACACCTAACACACACAGACACAGTTACAGGGTTATTTATTTATACCATCTGCACTCTCACAGGTGCCATGTGCAAAAGTATGTGCACCCCCTACTGTCTGCTCAAGAACCAAATAACATTCAAACCGTGCTGGATCATCAGGAAAACGGAACCAAAAGTTTCACACATGGCCCGTTTTGGGTTTCAGAGCTGCAGAGGCTTTGTGCACAGGCTCTGGAAGTGTTGAACAAGAAAAAGTAAAAGCACCCTCATTAAGGATAAAGAATCTTAAAGCAGAGAAGCTCTAGTGGTAAAAATTAGACTGAATCATCAAACATTCATTAATTAAAAGCTTCCTGTTGAAATTGGGATGAGTCTGTAACTGTATTTATTCTTATTAGAGTTTCAGTAAACACTGTTTAAATAATAAACCCAGAGAGAGGTCAAACATACAGCTTTATTATCTAAGAGATATCATCCAATCATGTTTTATGGTACTGGGGCTCTGCATCACATTTAAAGTCCCAGATGGAACCATGCTCCCTACAGAGGGAATACCACATACACACTCTCAAAATTGTGCCATGGATGGAAGTACTGGAGATAAATACCAGCTTAATAGAAGAGGTGCTGATCAGTAATATTCATATTGACTGATCGGAGCTGATCAGGTTCCAGAAGCAGAAGATTTGGGGTCAGATGAGAAGTGAGTCGTTTCTAAATGTCACTTTGTGTCTTTTACCTGGTGAAACGTGTCCTTATACTTTTGGTTTTATTTCTGTGCGTTAGTTTATGATGCTAAGCTGCAGGAGGAGGGTGAGGGTGGAGATCAGGTTAGTGTGAGAGGAGCAGCTATGAAATATTACAGAATATTTATTGAATCCTGTTTCATTATGAGATAAACTGTCAGGAGTTTATTTTAAATAAAAACTAAACATTAAACATATCTCTAAAGTTATCACACAAGGTTTAGGAGGTCATACCATATCATATAAATCATCAGATCTCTATCAATCTCATAAAAAAACTTTCATTAATCACTAAACTAAGAGGAACCAGGGAGAGTCTGAATGATGTTCCATCAGACCTCAGACACGTCCTTACTGAGTGACTCACTCACTATCTTACACATAATAAGGCAGTCACGGGGGTCACGGCACCACAAAAGGACCTGGGGAGAACATGCAAAATCCACACGGGCAACAGCCAGGAAGGGAAGCTGAGAGATGACATCACTAACCAAGCTCACCACAATAATTATGTGATTAATCACATTTGTGTTGATTATATTTAACAGAATTTTTTCTTTATAAAACTCTACACAGCATTAAGAATCAATATAAAGTTAATCAGACCACATTTAGTACTAAACACTAAAAACACCACAGAGTTTAAAGAACCATCTGTTTATTAAAGTAACCCTCCTGTTTACCCCTTTATCTCCTGTGCAGTCATTTTGTTATCGCTGTCCGTGTCTCACAGCATAACGTATAAGAACATGTCCCAAAAGGGTCCATGACCCTAACCCACCACTGTCCCCTCTGGGCTAATAATGCTCAATATAGGATATAATATTTCTCTATCTAAGACAGAAAGTCAAAATAAACCAATCTGCTATTAAAAGTTCAATTTGTATAATAACAGTACTCTAATGTTTATTAGACTCAATCTAATAATATATCTATATCTATATCTATATCTATCTATCTATATATATATATATATATATATATATATATATATATATATATATATATATATATTCTTTTTTTTTTTTTTTTTTTTTATTGTAATGCTGATTTTGTATCCTAACCTTTGTTTATCTTAACCTTATTATTATTTATTTATTTATTGAACTGTCACCTCACAGCTCCAGAGACCTAGCCTCGCATACTGGCCCTGACTCCGACTGTGTGCAATTTGTATGTTCTCCCTGACTCTGTTAGGGTTTACTCTGGGTACTGTCGCTTCCCACCACATTCCAGAGGTGTTAGGTTAACTGGTGCATTTAAGGTGTCCCTGTGTTAACCTATTATCCCTGTGTGTGTGTGTATGCATATGCCCTGTGATGGACTGGCACCCTGTCTACAGTTGGTTCCCACTTTGTGCCCTGTGCTGCTGTTCATGCCTTGGTTCCCTTTCACCGAGAACTGGATTAAGTGGGTATAAGAATGAATGAGTGGAGCAGCTGAGCACCACCAACACCATCCTTAATTATTTTCTTTTTTATTTATGCAGGACTATTGCTCTTGTCACTGCAAGAGTTCACACTTCCAGCTGATACTCTGTGCTAATGAATTGTTTGTTTGGATCTATTGATTAGTTTTTGCATCCAAACACTGTTGGACTTGTCACTGCACCCTAACCCTCTCACAGGTCCTAATAACTCAGCAGGATAAACTTTAATGAGGGAGCCGAGGCTGTTTACTGTAACTTTATTTTATGAAAATTAATGTGATTCAGGTCACGTGTACCCTGTGTGTGTGTGTGTGTGTGTGTGTGTGTGTGTCTGTGAGAGAGAGACACTCTCACCTCTGCTGGTTTTTGAAGCTGTAGTTCATCCCGCTGTAACTCTGCCTCACCATGGGCTCGTTCATCTCCGTTTGGAACCCGTTTCCGCTCATGAACACCTGATCGGGAGCGCGCATGCTGGGTCCGCGCGACACCGTCGTGTAGCGCAGGCTGGACGGGGAGTCGTGCACGCTCATCGTGAACCAGCACCGAACAACACGAACGCGCTCAGGAACTCAGGAAGTCCAAAAGGAGTCCCGGCACCGAAAGAAGCGAAAAAAGATGGAAAACCAAAAAAAACCCCAAAGCGGACCGGAGAGAGAACGGACTCTGCTCTCGCGCTCTGTTCCGGACTGATCTGATCCGTCTGTTGTTCTCTGATCTCCACCTCCCACCTCCAGCACCCCGCCCCAACCGGGTGGAGCCAACCGGGCGTGAGCGCGCGCCAAGATACGCAAGTCCAAGTTCCAAACCCTCCACCCAGCCAAACCTGCTCCTGCAAACCTGCACACAGACACCCAGGACCAGGACCAGGGACCAGGAACAGTTCTTCTTTTGTTTGAACAGTATGTCACACAAACTTGAGCAAAAGTTTTGACCCCTCCGTTTCATAATGTTCATAATTATAATGTAATTCTTTAATCTTTCCTATGACTAGACTTATCTTTTCCCAGTTATTCTTGTTGCTATGGTTACATGTGTCCTGACTCATTATGTAAAGCTTAATTTCAAATAACAATTAAACACTAAAAACAATTATGAAGAAGGCTTTATTAAATGTGAGAAATATTTGAAGCAGGGTCAGTAGGAAATAAGTCCCCTTCCTCAGGCACAGAAGTCAATCATGTCTGCGTGTAAGGCCTGACCCGGCTGGAAGAACTTCCCAGAACCAGAACCCGAACCGGGTCACCGTGCTGGTGGGTTAGGGGACTAGAGTATAAGTGCTTCACCTGAATGTTGTATACTCTAGATATTAAATAAAAACAAAACAGAAATGGACAGAATAATAATAAAAATAAAAAGGCTGATGGTTACAGACAGACTGCAGCTTCTCACAACTCTGTGTGTGTGAGGCCACACCTTGCACTGGAATTCAGGCTCTGTTTCTCACAGACACTTCACAAATTACTGTCCACACGCACACACACACACACACACACACACACACACACACACAGAAACAGAGTTTGGACATGACATCACCTAAAACTACAAGGAACAGGACAGTTTGTCATGACTACTGTTTTGGCCTTTATTAGGAACTGTGTGTGTGTGTGTGTGTGTGTGTGTGTTTAATTATTAATGGAAAGGTGAGAGTGAAAACACACCCTGACTGACTCACACACTCTGTATCTGTGTGAGTGTGTGTGTGTGTGTGTGTGTGTGTTAAATTATAATGTGTGTAAGGGAGGGACGGGTTGTTCCTGCGCCCTGTACACACCCATCTCACACACACTCTTCCTTTATCTCGGCACACACACACGCACACACACACACTGATTTACAGTACACTCTGTAATACACTGTACTAATGTAAACTATATGACCAAAAGTGTTTGGAATATTTCTCTGCACCAGAGTCCAGTGTTGAGTCTTTACACAACAGCTGTGTTTCTC
The DNA here is from genome assembly GCA_025084515.1 of Ancistrus triradiatus. Lineage (NCBI taxonomy): Eukaryota > Metazoa > Chordata > Actinopteri > Siluriformes > Loricariidae > Ancistrus > Ancistrus triradiatus. Next base: position 45,009 of record JAJAGP010002090.1, read on the forward strand.
GTTGCAATTTATGCACCTCATAGAAATGGGTGTGGCTTGAATACCTGAAGAGAGTCATTAGTAGAGTGAGTAAACATTTAGGCACCCCCTTTTTATCAATGGTTTAAAAGAAAAGACGTCACACACTCTGTACAGGAACAAACCAATCCTGAGACCTTACAGGAAATACAGAAAGATTCCCAAAGTTTCACACACAGCATGCTTTATGGTTCCAGTCTGTTCTGTGTGTGAATAAAGATCTACCTGCTGCACTGAGAGGCTTAGAGTTAGTGTGTGTGCTTGTACAGGTTTATTCGGATACTTCCTACTCTTTGACGGTTGGATGGAGCTGGAAGCTCTTTCACACCTGATCCAGGTAACAATACAGACACCTGTCCTTATCCATACATCCCATAATAATGACTTGTCTCAGAAGCATAGCTGTAATCAGAGGAACAGAGTTAGAACTGAGGCCTGCAGGTTAGCAAACAATGACCCGGTACATCTGGACAGGGCGTGGTCCACCTGTGCTGCACTCACCTCCCCCGGCAGCAGAGTGGACCTGCACCACTGGACTCAGAGATTAGGGATGAAACCGGCTCTAATGCACCATGACCCCGTACAGTGATACACAGGCCGATGGCTGATGGTACGAACTGCCACCTGTCGCTCTGAATGAATCTGCTACTGACGCCATGTGATTGGTTAATCAGGATCAATAACAGTCCGTTACCATTCCTCCATTTCACCACCACCTCAAAACTGTCCAGCGCCCAGCACAGGGCCGACCGGCATCATCAGTGTTCTGCAGTGTTCTGTTCTTATTTATATAAAAGTTTATTTATAGCACATCCAGTCAGCCAAACGATTTATAGTTTAGGACACAGCATAAGGAGGAGCTTTAGGTTTAATTTAACACCATAAATAATTAATAATAAAGATTTAGGCTGTAAAGAGACTCAACAGAAGGTCTGTAAGAACTGAGCCTCCAACCAAACAACAAGAAAAGGAACAGGGAGGAGCGTTAATCACTTAAAGCTTCATTATTTTAATAACAGCACAATGTAGAGTCCTTTATTCCTCTGATATTATTAAGATTCCTAATTAAAGAAGAATTAAATAAATTAAAAGGTTACATAAGATTTATTTAAACCACTGAATTTCCTCCTTCAGCTAGAAAATCAACTTTGATTAAACTTGGGCCCCAAAGCTTTCATTAGACACTGTGTGTCCCTGTGAGTGTCCGACAGTGTATGAGATGAGGTGTGTGAGATGGAGTTTATGAGGGCGTGTGTGACGGTGTGTGTGCATGAGACAGGGTGTGTGATGGTGTGTGTGTGACGGCGTGTAAGGAGTCTCGCTCGGCTTTGTTTGTTTCTACATGGACTACTTTGTGAGAGAAAGCACTGATGCTGTTCAGAAGGTGAATCATCATCATACCACACCTGTACAGGTACAGACACACCCTGATGATGAACACTTCCTTACACATTGCACACTTTCCCACACACACACACACACACACACACACTCACACATGATTACATCACTTTGAGTGAGGCCCACAGTTGTAAGATTATATCATCTGTAATAAGATAAATCAATTACATTATTAAATGTCGATAAAATTTGAACATTGTTACTGATGCAGCTGTTCATCTGGACATACAGATATAGTTTCACACACACACACACACACACACACACACACACACACACACACACACACACATACACATTATTTATTATTAATAGCAGTAATGGCCATTAAGACTATCTATTCAGACTATATAAATAAATATAAAGTGTGTATAGAGATAAATTACAGAGCCTGAGACAGATACAGTGCATTCAGAAATTATTCACACTTTCACTTTCTATAAACTGTATAACAAAGTTACAGTCAGTAATCCAACAAAGTCTAAACATTTATTAAAAACCAAAATCTCAGTTCTCTCATTTCCGTAGGTCTCACACTGAAACTGGAACCTTTGGTACAGCTACTAAAGCTTATGGTACTTAAACTGGTACTTTTTGTCCCTTTGGTCTACATCCTGTCTTTTTAATCTTATATCTGATTGGCTCCTGATAAGATTAAATAAGATTAAATATTTGAACAGTTGACCAGATTAAAATCTGAAAGGCCTGATTGCTCTATTCTACATAATATGTAAATGAGCTCATAACATAACACCCCACCCACTTCATGTCTTGTTTAGAGTTTTTAATTGCTGTTACAGTTGTCCATCATGTCTTTAAAATTCTTTACACTAAGAGGAAGCTCATTGTAACTTTACAGTTATACAGATCATTCTGGGCAGGGGAGCTGTAACTGCTGTTAGTCGATCTGCCATTTCTGTCCTGATTAATAATTAAGCTGTTCTTCTTTCGTTTTCCAGCTCTGCTCGTCCTCTGTTATTGCTTACACCGTGCAGGGCTGGACGTCCCTGGTGGTTCCAAACTTTTCCATTAGACTGCTCTCGATCCCCTGTGCTCCTGGAACCCTCGGCACCTTAGTCATGGTTTTTGTTCTTTATATAATTACATCATTCTTTTATAACTGAGATCCTACAGAGAGCTGCTTGGGCTACTTGGTTTGGCTTGGCGGTCCAGACCTGGACCTTTAGGACATGCTTCTGGTTTGAGTTTTAATAAAAAATTCTATTAACATGTTTTCACTTTGCTGTTATTTATTTTATTTGTTTAAATGAATATCAGCAGTGTTATTTTCTCCTCTTAAATAGTTTCTCCTCTTAGGTGTTGAAACAGTGAAGGGCCAAAGAGTTTCTGAATCCAATATATTTAAATATTATATATATATATATATATATATATATATATATATATATATATATATATATATATGTATATATATACATATGTATGTAATCGTAATCATATGTATAAGTTGTGTGTATAAAATGTGCTACACAAAATCTTTAAGTTGTTTTATGAGACGATAAAAATGCATAAAACAGCTAATAAAGTTTTGGCACATTTAAAATGATACACTGCTAATTTATTTTGTTTATTGATTGATTGACTGGTTACTGATTCTCTAGAAATGTTTAATATTAAAATTCCTAAAATTAACAAAACAGCTGATTTAATCAGAGCCACCCAGAGTGTACTGGAACCAATGCATACTGGTACTTAAACTGGAACCTTTGATACTGAGGACTTTTTGATATGGACAGTAATGGACAGAAATGAACAATTGGGGCCGAACTCTGTGAAAAGATTAAATGCTTTATTACCACAGTGTGTGTGTGTGTGTGTGTGTGTGTGTGTGTGTGTGTGTGTGTGTGTGTGTGTGTAAAAATGTATTGCAACAGCTCTCAACTTGTTTCTTACTTGCCTCTCCTTTCACTTGTGTGTGTCAACTCCACCCTGCACACACCCCATCAGTCACTCACACACACACACCTTGTCCTCAGTAACCCTAAAATAATATATATATTTTTTGGGGGGGATTTTCAAAACAGAATTAAAGTTTTAGTAAAAAATCCTAACAACGACCAGTAAAACCTCCACACAAGGTAACATATCCTTTTAGGGGCTTTTGGTCCTCACAACAATATATAAACATGACCCCACCCCCTCCCCCTAAAACACACACACACACACACACACACACACACACAGGTTTCAGCTCCACGCCTTCACCTGGGGCTAGAGGAGCTTACATGCAATGCTCTGACAGACAGGTGAACAATGAACTGAAAACACACACACAGACACAGACACTGACACACACACACACACACACACACACACACACACACACACACACACACACACATTCCTTACACTCTTCAGAGTTTAATAACAACTGCAAATTCTCTTAATGTTAAAACCTTCGGAGAAACCAAGTCCGTCAGTAGGTGGCGCTATTTATGAGAAACACTAATTCATTTTATACCAAATTGTTGGTAAGAATTCAGCTGAAACATCAAGGTGGATAGTCTATATTTCTGTTTGTCTGTACATAGATATGTCTCTATTTATGCATAAATATGAACTAAAACATCATCAGATTTACAGACGATCGCTAAAACATTAGATAAAGAGAATCCAGTTAAACAAATGAGATAAAATACGATACTTAACTAAGATCGTTTATTTACTGAGCAAAATGATCCAATATTCCATATCTGTGAGTGGTAAAAGTATATGAACCTTTGCCTTCTGTATCTGGTGCAGTAATAACTGTAACTACTTCTAAATAACTTCTAAAAGGTTCAGTCATAATTATACAATTACTTCAATACTAGCACAACTGCATTTAATTTGGCAGGTTTCCCACATGATTATTATCAGATCAATCAGAAGCACTAAGAAGCAAATAAAGCTAAATTTCCATCAAGCCAAAGGATTTCTAACTGTTTTACTGCTGATAAACTGTATTAATGCAGAATGATTAATCTTATCCATTAGAGCAAAATGGACTTGGTACATCAATAAAATCCAGAAAATACTTAATTATGTAAAGATGTTCAGCATAATTAAAGGAAAGGTTTACTTTAAGTGAGATTTTCTGCCAGGCTCTGTCTCTGGGTTTATAATAATGTGAGTTTATTTTTTGCCTGATTAATAATTCCTACAAGGAAAAAAATCTAGTCTTTTTTGACTAAATCTTTAGATATTTTTGATAATATCTGAAAGCGATTATTTGGGGCTGTTTAAATATTCCATGTAAGAACATGAGCCACGATTACAAAAACCTGCCTTAAATAAGTTAGAGTAAATAAGAGCTGGATTGTGTTTGTGGAACCAGATGAGCCTGGAGTGAGTGATCTGGATAACTAAGCGAGATTATTTCAGATAAATCTGGCTTTTAGAAGCTTTATGGTGGATTCAAAACTTATTCCACAGAAACAGTTAATCACGGAGCTTCACTCACAGCGGGGTTGCAGGAACCAATCCATCAATCATGTGATTAAAACCACAGGGAGAACAAACAAAATTCCAAACACAGACACACAGAGAAATACCAAACTCCACAGGGGCAGTACCTGGCAGTTACTTACTAACAGTTATGATATTTGCTGCATTATGGTGACACCACGTGTACACAGCAGGAATTACATAATGCAGTGAGTGAGCCTTTCATGTTTATTTAGGTGTTTAATATTTAATAATTGAACAGTGAGAGTGTGAGAAACAGATATCTGTTATTCCTGTGACCACATGTCGCCTGAAGGATAGGAGTGTGTGTGTGTGTGTGTGTGTGTGTGTGTGTGCAACTCTACTTCCACTTTAATTAAAAGCACTTTATTCACAGTAATAGCGATTGGTTGCCGCACTACAATCACCATGGCAACACACAGGACCTGAAGTCTTAGAACTGCTTTTATTTACTTATAATTACTATATCAACTAGTTTTAGTTCATCCACGCTTTACGGGACATCTAATTGCTACCACTGTGTTTTAATATTTCACTATAGAGATAAATATTAATGAAGATTAATTAATTCTATTGTTATTTACAGTTTATTATCATAATCCCGTCACGTTCCTGCTGTGCGTTACCACAATCCACCATCAGAGGACGCCATCACACAGTACTTAGTTAACCGAGGCAGTGTAGGTGGATTATTAATTAACCAATACAGTATATAGAATTTACAGTGAAATAAACTTATATTTATTTTATCATAATCCAATGAATGTACAAATATTGTATTAAATAAATCCTCAGAATTAAATAAGTATTTTAATCCTCAGTATTTTAATCACTTCAATAAAATACATCAATAAACATTGCGTGAAGATCAATCAAACGACAAAAGATGTATTACTGTTTTCTTTTGTAATTCACAGACTTTGTTATCATTATTATTATTATAGTTCATATATAGCTGTTATATATAGTTTATACTCTTTTATTACAGATTTAGTGATTTATTATTTATTGATCTACGTGATTTATTTTTCAGTTGGATATTTTCAGGCTGTGTTTTGTATTTTGGTGCAGTGGTTTGTGCTGTCGCCTCACAGCTTCAGATGTCCCTGGTTCGATTCCCAGGACAGACTCCCCCTGGTCAGGGGTTGGATCCGTCCTTGTGCCCTGTGGTGCCGTTTAAATTCCATATTTTGTATTTAAAAAATAATTTAAACGGGTCATGTGATCAGAGTTCTGCACACATTGTTCATCCTGCCTAAAGTCTGCTATGTAGGGTCACTATGTTGCTGCTTTGTTGGATCCCAACCCAGTGCGATATGGTGAGGGGCGGAGTCTGTCTAAAGACCCGCCCATCCCACTGCTGTACCGAGAACAGCGAGAGAGAGTGAGAGAGAGAGAGAGAGAGAGAGAGAGAGACACCGGAATATACCGGAACACACACTGCACCACACACACGCACACACACAATTTCTCTCTCTAGGTGCCGGTAGGAGGATTCGGGACTGACGGATTTAAGGATAGTGCTCGATCGGTTGGCTCGTGCGCGGACGGACAGGTGTGTTACCTGTGGCGGGAGCTTGGTAAACACGCGCCTGTTCATTCCGGGTTAAGGTGCGGCCCGGGCCGGTCCGGGTTGATCCCGGTTTTGGTACGATCCATCAGAGGAACAGACTCCGTTCCCAGACAATCGGGCCTGTGTTGGCGCGCGGCGGGGGGGGCCGTGACGCATGCAGCCCGGAGCCGGACCGAACCAGAGTGGAGCTCAGACCCCCGCCATGACGAGTCTGGACCTGGAGGAGCCTCACCATGCTCAGGGTCCAGCCGCCGCAGAGAACGGGATGGTCTCCCCGGACTCCGGATCCTCTCCGGGGCTGCTCGTGTCGCGCGTGGATGGCTGCGTGCTTCCATACCTGGGTGGGTTCGGCAGGTACCAGAAACAGCTGGTGCTGCTTACCTGGATCCCCGCGCTCTTCATCGGGTTTAGCCAGATCTCGGACCACTTCCTGCTCGCGCACCCCTTCCGCAGCGCGTGCCTGCACAACGGTACGGATAGTAACGGTACCGAACCCGAGCTCCCACTAAGCACCACCTACATCCCAACCACCAACACCACCAGAACCAGAACTACCACCAACACCACTAACAGCACCGCGCGCCTCCTCAGCCAGCACTGGACAGGGAACGGTACCAGTACCGGTATCGGGTCCCACTGGGACACGCACGAGCACTGCTACTGCAGCACACACACCTGGAACCACGAGCTGCAGTCCGGCCTCAGACACAACGTCGTTACCCAGGTAGAAAACAACAAGTACTGTGTGTTACACTGTGTGTGTGTGTGTGTGTGTTACCGGGTGGAGGGCTGTTATAGAGTGTTGTTTGGGGAAGGCTAAACTGGAGTGTGTCAAATTAGTGCACTACTAACATAAAGTAACACACACACACACACACACACACACAATCAGAAATACACTAATACAATGTAGCACCCACTGTCATACAATAACACAACTTGTCCTGTTACTGTCTGTTATTAGTGTGTTACTGTGTTAGTGTATTATTGGTGCGCTAGGGTTTGTTACAGTGTTTATTATTGTTTATTATTATGTGTTTATTTGTGTGTTAGTGTTTATTAGTGTGTATTACTCTGCATTTGTGTGCTTTAGTGTGAATTAGTGTTTATTAGTTTGTGCTACTGTTAGTACTAGTGTGTTACACTAACACAGTAACACTATCACCGAGTAACATACAATTAAACACAAACTAACACACATAGTAATGCATGTACACATAACACACATAAAAACAAACACAAGTAAATAGCAACGAAACACACACTGATAAACAGCGTTAATACACACTTAAAAGTAAAACAGTACATTAACACACATTAACACACTGTACTACACACTCATACACATAGAAACACACGGGAATACACACTTTGAACAAGTCAACACAACGTCGTGATGATCAGAAAACTATGGAGACCTGTACACACACACACACACACACACACACATAGCTGATCTGTAACACATGATTCATATCACACATTCTCTCACTCACCCTCACACACACACACACACACACACACACACACACACACACACACATGACATCACCAGATATTTTACACACAATAATGCCCTTACTGTTTGTGTGTGTGAGTGTGTTTATCCAGTCACACACCAGTATGCACTAGTAGACAGTAGAACACACTAACACACACACTATAACAGATCAAAACACTAACACACTAACACACAATAAGACACTAACACACTCTAACACAGTAGTACACACATGAACAAAGTAAAGCATAAATACAGAGTAACACACACTAATACACAGTACCACACAGCAGTACTAAAACAAATAACACAATATACCGTAGTAACTGTTAGACAGAATGAACTACACACCCCGTGCTGCGTGATTGTTATGATCTGTTATGGCCATATATGGTAATAAGAGTGTAAGAATGGTTCTGTATTCTAATTAAAATAAGCAGCTGCACTGATTTGTAATTCAGAGCTACTTTATTTTCAGACTGTATGCTAACGTTTGCAGTGTGATGTAGCTCTTACTTTACATTACATTTATATCAGTTAGCAGACACAATTATCCAGTGGGGGGGCGGGACGGGGCAGTGATGCGGTGTGTAGCAGCGTCACCTCACAGCCAGAGGGTCATGGGTTCGATCCCAGGTGGAGCGGCCTGAGTCCTTTCTGTGTGGAGTTGGCATGTTCTCCCCGTGTCCGTGTGGGTTTACTCCCGGTTTCCTCCCACAGTCCAAAGACAGCTTTAGGTGAATTGGAGATATTACATTACCACGACTGCGTTCCTGCTACGAATTGTGCCAAGTGCCAAATTGTGCCAAGTGTGTAGTGTAACATTAGATAAAACAGTCTGAGCTGCTGTGGGGTAAGCGTCATGCTCGAGGACCCAAAAGTGGCGGCTCGACAGAGGTGGGATTTGAACCCTGGACCCTAGGAAGTTTGCTAACAAGCTAGGAGCAATTAGCATATATATATATATATATTTCTAATCACTACTGCTAATAATCTTTAATGAAAATCTGAATGATAATAACTGCGTTTAGGAATTTAGAGCTAGACGCATGATTAGCTCTGACTGAATGCTGTGTGTGTGTGTGTGTGTGTTTATATGCTTATGTGTGAGGTAGATGTGATTGAATTATTGAGTGTAGATTAGATTAGCTAGCAGGATTTGTGCTAATCATCACCTTTAGCCTGAATGGACTGATTATAAACAGTTTGGATGGCTGTTAGCAGAGTTAGCATTTTCACAGACTGTGTCTCAGATGAAAGATGCTAAGCCTCTAATTTCTCTCTCTCTGTTGATTAGCCTCCCTGCTAACACTGAGCAATATTTATTAAATAATAATTTAATGTTCTAAAGGAAGAGACTGGGTTTTGATCAGTGTAAAAATATTAGCCCCCTTAACCCAAATCCGGATTACTTATAGCTTTAGGTTTAAAAGTTTCTTTAGAGGAATTCTGTTAGCATTTAGAAGAGATTCATCTGCTCGTTATTTCCTGTATTTGATGATCAAATCTTGTGTAATAACAGAGGAACAGCTTTAACCTTCCAGCCCTGTACAGCTCTCAGCTTCATACCTCCAGAACGGTTTTTATTATTATTATTTTTCACACAGTGTCAGTTAATATTGTATAACTTTCCTTCAACACACACACACACACACACACACACACACACACACACACACACACACACACAAACACACACAGTGTTTACACAGCTGCTCACACCGCCTCATGACGACTCAACATCACTCAGCATAATGTAACCCCTCTACACACCAGGCTGGACTCATTATATAATTCAATAATTACTAACAAATATGATTCAATTATCAGTGAATCCATCAATGGATGTATTATATTCAGTATTAATTTAGTCTTTATTAGTTGTAGTAATTACATTTACATTTACAGCATTTAGCAGATGCCCTTATCCAGGGTGATTTACAGAAGTAATTAATTTATTCATTACTTGTATAATATTTTAATAAATAATAAAATACTCTTTTCAATAATTTAATTGACAACATAGTCCTTAAATTCAAACGTCACTGTTTTTGGAATAGCCGCTTTCATGTTACGAGCTTCTTCGTACGTTTGTCTTTGCTGGTTTCCCATGTTCTGGTTGCCAGGATTGCGTTCGTTGAAACAAAAATCACCTGATTATGTTAATAAAATTTTTTAATAATTTCAAGTCATTTGTTTCAATTATAAGCCAAGCCTCAAGTCATGAATATTTTAGAGCCTTTTTTCAGTGTTTCAGTCAAATATCAAGTCCTTAATTTTGCGACTCGAGTCTGATTGAAGTCATGTTACTCGAGTCCCCCACCCCCAGTTATCAGTAGCAGATTGGTATGGTATCAGTATGGTATTAGTTTTGGGCCAGTATGGTACCCGTATTGAATCAGGATTGAGTCAGTATCAGTATGGGTACAGAGCAGTTCTTGTTTATATTATTTATGCAGTATTTCAGTGTAATAATATTATACTGTATAATCTAATATCATGATAATATTTATCCATTCATAACAATATCACAATATATCGTACTCGTCGTTATCAGCACATGCCCGACTAATACTGCTCAGATTGAAACCAGAAGTGCTGAGGTCACATGATCATTCTGAAAATGATGGGTCAGCATGTGTGTGTTTGTCCTATGAATTAGGTCACATGTCCCACAGTGCACACACACACACACACACACACAAACATTGTGTGTTCATAGGCACTCCAGACAAACCGGTTCTGTGTCATGTGACACACACACACACACACACACACACACACACACACACATTGATATTTGTCTTTTTTGTTGCCCGGGTGACATTGATACGTGTGCAGGTGTGTATGTTAGAGACAGAGAGACCCTGAGCAAGCTTTGAGTCATCACAGAAACACACACACATACACACACACAGATTTACATTGCTGACCTTTTCACTGCACTGCCCCAGGCTAATGCTAATGCTAATGATAGCAGCGCTGTGTTGAGATTAGAGACAGTTCCTATCTGGTAGGATGAAAAACAGAGGGCGTGGTCACATTCAGGTGTGTTAGAACATTATACAGTGTGTGTTCTTACCTGAACTGGGTACACACACACACACACACACACATACACACACTGGTGGAACATTCCACAGTAACAGTCTGATTATTGTAATGATTTCTATTATTTATTCTTATGATTTATTTAAAGCTCTCACTAAGTGCACTAACCTTACAGACTCTACATACTGTTTATAACAGACAGAGTTACTGAGAATCATATCATGCTTACACACTTACACACTTTCTCAGTACATAAACCATGTACACACACACACACACACACACACATACACACACACACACACACACACACACACACACACACCGTGCTGAATGAGTAGCGTTCTGAACATGGTGTGTGTCTCTACAGTGGAATCTGGTGTGTGATTCGGTGTGGAAGGTCCACATTGCTAAGTTCTCTCTGCTGGTCGGCTCCATTTTTGGGTACCTGGTGCTGGGGGTGCTGGCTGATTGGTGAGTACGGTCATACAGTCCTGAAACTGAGGACCAGACCTTCAGATCTTCAGCATCGCCATACTACAGCTTATACACTGAGTGTAGAGCATGTGTGTGTGTGTGTGTGTGTGTGTGTGTGTATGTGTGTGTCAGGTTCGGCCGCCACTCGGTCCTGGTGGTGTCGGTGTTCTTCACGCTGGTGTTCGGACTGACTGTGGCTTTCTCGGTTAACGTCACCATGTTCAGCACGCTGAGGTTCTTCGAAGGATTCGGGCTTGCTGGAATCTTGCTGTCACTCTACGTCCTACGTAAGTAATGAGACACAGCCCACAATCACACTGGGCATGACGTGCACTGTGTAGTGAATAGGGTGTGTGGTTTGGGACATGTCCATTGTGATAGTGTTTATGTGCACTATGTAGTGAATGTAGAAATTCAGTGTTATATATTCTCTCTACACAATGTAGGTCATGTTTTGGAAAAAGGGAAGAAGGTCTGTGTGTGTGTGTGTTTGTGTGTGTATGTGTGTGTGTGTGTGTGTGTGTGTGTGTTTTGGAAAGTGTAATGCAGTGTTATGTGTGTACACAGCAGCAGGACTCCTGGACTAATGAAATAAAAACTCATCATTTAAACATTTTACTCTCCATTAGCTCCTTCACGTCGACATTTACCTAGCTTACATTTTATCTTAAACATGCTCCCTACTTAGCCTCCCTCCTGCCCTACTGGAACACTAAGGGAGTGATGATATTTTGAAGGGACCTTGTTGATAATGGTATATAGTGTAGTGATGATTATTGGTTAAATTTGTAATTTGTATCATGAAGACTATTTTCTTAGGAATTTACCAACACTTCTCAGGCAAAAGTTGATTCCAATGTCGATGAGGCCATATTAATTTGATCCTAAGTGTTATTACAGTTTTTGTCATCTAAAATAATAGTTTAGTAAAAGCTCTGTTACTTCTGAGGTAAATGTTGATTTCTTAATACGTTTGCACACATGGAAGTTTTGCTGTTGGTTGATTCTAGGTGTTCAACCCTTCTGAAGTAAATATTTATGTTCTCAGTTTGGCTGAACTCACGGAAGTTCATTTAACGTCAATACTAGCTGTAAGTTATAAGGAGTAAGTTCTTAGTTCTTGGTCATTTCTGAGGTAAATTCCCAACATGGCTAAACCTGCATAGTTTCAGTCAGCAGTGAGTGCTAAGTGTAATTAGTTGTATTATTTGATTTCAGTTTCAGCGAGTGTTGCCCTATTTGCCCACATTTCTGAGGTAAATGTTGACATTGAATCCTTGATCATTTGGTTAGCATAAATGCTAAGTGTAATAAGTGTGATTTTCATCATGAGGAGACTTTTTGACTTTTTTACTTCAGGTATATGTTTCAATTCCCATGATGACTGAACTCACAGAAACAGTACAGAAACCAGCTCATCTGCTGTAGGTTCATGTAAAGACACGTTCCCTATATGAGTCACTCTCTGGTTCCCTGTTTATGGATTGGGACACAGCCTGCTGTAGGTCTCTACTGAAAACATTACAAACGCTGCATATCTGATTACTGAGATCACTGAGATAATTCAGAGTGATTTGTGGGATTTCCTGAAATCTGTTCGTTCCTACTTCTGATACAGGAGCTCTGATTTAAGTGTGTTTATGTTTATGTTTGATGTTTAGTGTTTAAGATAAAGGCAGGAGATATCTAGATATGGGGTATTGCTTCAGAGTGTTATTGAAACACAGCCCGATGATCTGATCAGGCTCAGCACACAGAGAAGATCCTGACTCAGCAGGATAAAGTTCAGCCATTACGCTCAGTGTGTGTGTGTGTGTGTGTGTAAGGCCTTCACCTTTAACTCGGATTTTCTCTGTTCTCACTGTTCATTGAGTGAAAATGACCAGCAGTTTCATCACCAGTATTAACTTGCTAACCCTGATGGAGAAAAAGCTAAACCCTAATCCGTCCTCACTACACCCTACACCCTACACCCTAATCCCTCTCTACTGTTCCCTATATAATAATCCCTGAACAATTCTCTCCAAACACAGGCTTTTTCTACTTTAGCATGTTATCTAAACCATTAGCATTGTGTCGTTGGCTGCTAAGTGTAATAGCAGTTTTAGTTGTAATTTAATCGTAAAGACTTTTAAAAAAATTAATTTACCATTAGATGTGAGGTAGATGTTGATATGTACTGAACTTATAAATGTTTATTTGCATCCATGCATCCATGTGTTATTATAGTAATTTTATTGATAAGGAGACTCTCTCTGGTAATGCTGGTATTCTCATTATGACTAAACCCATGGAGGAAGGATTAGCAGTTGATGCTGAATGTATTTGTAGTTTTAATTGTACATTTGGCTAAGTATATATTTTTTCTTAGTTACTGTGACACTTGGCCCTTAGTTTATAACTCATGGTGAGATTTATGCCTATGCTATATGCTCTTTATTTAATTTTATTTTTTTCATGGCTAGTCGCTTTGATTGTAGGCGGATTGAGTAAGGTACGGTCTTACAAACAAAAGAAACTTTATAGCATAGCCACAACACAGAGCAGCTTTTAGCTTGTATGACATACGACTATGTAAAGCTCCAATTCCTGTTCACACAAGAGGGAAGAGAACGATCAAAACCAGACCAAGGAATAATAAGGATGTCTTAAATTCCACACAGGGTTATCTCTAATCCTTCTGAGGTTTCCTCTTCTCAGTCAGTCACTCACCCAACACTGATCTCACGCTAATGAAGACCAAAACTTGGGGATAAGTACTGAGTTTCCCAATATAGCTGAACCTCTGGAATTATGACTAATATTACTCTAATTACACTTAGCATTTATGCTATTCAGACATCTATGCATGTAGCCATGTTGGGGATAAAACCTCCCTCTGTAGATCTGATAATAAATTCACAGTAAATTAAAATTACAGACATATTATATTTATTAAATCAAAATAATTTGTTTAGACATATTGAAAATTATGATTTAAATAAAGGTGTTTATTATTTAGGGAGAAAAAAATCCAAACCTACATGGCCCTGTGTGAAAAAGTGATTACCCCCCTGTTAAAACATAACTATGATTTATCACACCTGAGGTCACTGTTTCTAGCCACACCCAGGCCTGATTATGGCCACACCTGTTCCCAATCAGGACATCACTTAAATAGGACCTGCCTGACAAAGTGAAAATCCTTAAAAGATCCTTAAATGCTACACATCATGCTGAGATCCAAAGAAATCCAGGAACAATTGAGAAAGAAAGTCATTGAGATCTATCAGTCTGGAAAGGGTTATAAAGCCATTTCTAAAGCTTTGGGACTCCAGCGAACCACAGTCAAGTCAAGTCAAGTCAGATTTATTTGTATAGCGCTTTTTACAATGGAGCATTGTATCAAAGCAACTTTACAATTTTAGATTATCTCCTAATATCTAAAAAAAACCTTGGGAGGACCAAGACTCAAAAAGGGACCCAACCTCCTTGGGCGGTGTAGATGATAAATCTAAGAATGAAACTAATTTATCTAAACTAACAGGTCTTGGAGTCATAGTTCAAATAAAATGTAAAATGTGCACATCGGCATTAAGAAGTCCGATACACAGAGTCACTCTACGATCTTGAGTCTAAGCAGGAAAGTCGTTGGTGGCAATCCGTCCCCAGATAACCGGAGGAGGGTGAAGGTTACTGCCCTGTGGTGGCCCGGGTATGATATGGCTGGATCTGATGATGGAAGCAGCTTGAGTGAAGCAGCAGCGGATGAACATCATGTGTGGGGCTGGAACTGTTACCGGAACACAGCTCGGAGAGAAAACAGAAAATGTAATTAGTTATTGATTAAGAGCACAGTGTCTATTAACAATCACTGATGCCATGTGTAGCATGAGACCCCGGCAGCATTAGCCATAGCAGCATAGCTAGAAAGAGGAGAATCGGAAGGTAACACAGCCAAGAGGGATCACATGAGACATTGGCAACCCTACGGGAGGCAGAAGACAGCAACCCAACGTCTCTGATCACCATAAGGCTCTTTGACTATGAACCCAAAGCTCTGCCCTTAGTCTAAGGCAAGGAAGTACGAGTCAAGATCAAGAGGACTGAAGCCCAGTTCAGCCAGACCGTCCACCCGACACTCCCGGCTAGCGGACAAGGCAGGCAGGCCAGACATGGTGTGAGCCATTATAGACATGGAATAGTGGTGAACCTTCCCAGGAGTGGCCGACTGACCAAAATTACCCCAAGAGTGCAGCGACGACTCAACCAAGAGGTCACAAAAGACATCCAAAAAACTGCAGGCCTCATTTGCCTCAGTTAAGGTCATGGTTCATGCCTCCACCATAAGAAAGAGACCGGGCAAAAATGGCCTGCATGGCAGAGCTCCAAGACGAAAACCACTGCTGAGTAAAAGAACATTAAAGCTCGTTCCAGTTTTTCCAGAACACATCTTGATGATCCCCAAGACTTTTGGGAAAACATTCTGTGGACTGATGAGACAAAAGTTGAACTCTTTGGAAGGTGTGTGTCCCATTACATCTGGCATAAAAGTAAGAAAGCAGTTCAGAAAAAGAACATTATAGCAACAGTAAAATATGGTGGTGGTAGTGTGATGGTCTGGGGCTGTTTTACTGCTTCAGGACCTGCAAGACTTGCTGTGATAAATGGAACTATGCTGTCTACCAAAAAATCCTGCAGGAGAAAGTCCGGCCATCTGTTTGTGACCTCAAGCTGAAACGAACTTGGGTTCTGCAGCAGGACAATGATCCAAAACACACCAGCAGGTCCACCTCTGAATGGCTGAAGAAAAACAAAATGACTTTGGAGTGGCCTAGTCAAAGTCCTGACCTGAATCCTATTGAGATGCTGTGGCATGAGCTTAAAAAGGCCGTTCATGCTGGAAAACCCTCCAGTGTGGCTGAATTACAACAATTCTGCAAAGATGAGTGGCTAAAATTCCTCCACTACGCTGTAAATGACTCACTGCAAGTTATCACAAATGCTTGGCTGCAGTTGTTGCTGCTAAGGGCGGCCCAACCAGTTTTCACACTTTTTCACACAGGGCCATGCAGGTTTGGATTTTTTTCTCTCTTAATAATAAACACCTTCATTTAAAAACTGCATTTTGTGTTTACTTGTGTTGTCTTTGAATTTAAATTGGTTTGATGTTACGAAACACTTAGGTCTGACAAACATGCAAAAAAATAGGAAATCAGGAAGCGGGCAAACACTTTTTCACACCACTGTATCTCACATATGACAATAAAATACTAATAAAAAGCTCAAAACGACTAAACATTCGTCCTATAAACAGGCTGAACATGAAGCTTAATGCTAATGCTAACCATGACAAATATGTACATTCTGCTAACACAGACACAGCTACTCAAATAAAACACACACACGTCTCTCCTGGGGATATTAATTGCTAAAATGCTACTCTACCCCCGTGGATTTGGTGGTCTCCTCCTCTGCTACAGTTTGACCCTGGCATTAATATCCTACACAGCATATCTATGAATCTATGAATAGTAACAGAGAAGCCAGAGAACACACAGTACTGAGGGAGAGTCCTGGCTCACTCTGTCCCTCTCTATTCCGCTCTCTGTCCCTCTCTGTCCCTTTCTGTTCCTCTCTGTCACTCTTTGTCATGCTCTGTCCCGCTCTGTCCCGCTCTGTCCCTCTCTGTCTCTCTCTGTTGCGCTCTTTCCATCTCTGTCCAGCTCTGTCCCTCTCTGTCCTTCTCTGTCTCCCTCTATTGCGCTCTATCCCTTTCTGTTCCTCTCTGTTCCTCTCTGTCCCTCTCTGTCACGCTCTGTTCCTCTCTGTCCCTCTCTGTCTCTCTCTATCGCGCTCTATCCCTCTCTGTCCTGCTCAGTCCCTCTCTGTCTCTCTCTATCGCGCTCTATCCCTCTCTGTCCCCCTCTGTCCCTCTCTGTCTCTCTATCGCGGTCTATCCCTCTCTGTCCCTCTCTGTCTCTCTCTATCGCGCTCTATCCCTCTCTGTCCCGCTCTGTTCCTCTCTATCCCTCTCTGTCCCGCTCTGTTCCTCTCTATCCCTCTCTGTTCCTCTCTGTCCCTCTCTATCACGCTCTGTCCCTCTCTGTCCCTCTCTGTCTCTCTCTATCGTGCTCTATCCCTCTCTGTCATGCTCTGTCCATCTCTGTTCCTCTCTGTCCCTCTCTGTCACGCTCTGTCCCTCTCTGTCCCTCTCTGTCACGCTCTGGTCCCCTCTGTCTCTCTTATCCCTCGTCTGTCCGGACCTCCTCCTGTAACGCTCCTTTTCCTCTCGTTATTCTCTGTCCCTCTCTGTCGCGCTCTATCCCTCTCTGTCCCGCTGGGTCCCTATCTGTTCCCCTCTGCCCGACTCTGTTCCTCTCTGTCCCTCTTCTGTCTATTCATCATGCTCTATCCCTCTCTGTCCCTATCTGTCACGCTCTTGTCCCTCTGGTCTCTCTCTTCGTGCTCTGTCCCTCTCTGTCCTGCTGTCCCTCTCGTTCCCTCTCTGTCTCTCTCTATCATGCTCTATCCCTCTCCGTCCGGCTATGTCCTTCTCTGTCACGCTCTGTACGATCTTTTCCCTATTCTGTTCTGCCTGTCCATTTCTGTTCCCTCTCTGTCCCGCTATGGCCCTCTCTATCCCTTCTGTCCCGCTCGTCCTGTCTGTCACGCTCGTCCTCTCTGTCCCTCTCTGGTCTCTCTATCCCGGCGTGTCCCTCTCTGTCTCTCTCTATCATGCTTGTTCCCTCTCTGTCCTGATATTATGTCTTCTCTGTCCCTCTCTGTCCTGCTCGGGTCTATCTCGGTCACGCTTGTTCCTCTCTGTCCCTCTCTGTCATGCTCTGTCACGCTCTGTTTCTCTCTGTTCCTCCCGTCCCTCTTACCCTCTTTGTCACGCTCTGTCCCTCTCTGTCCCCTCCTGTCCCTCTCGTCCCGCTCTGTTCCTCTCGTCTCTCTCTCTCCGCTCGTCCCTCTCGGTCCCTCTCTGTCTTCGCTCGTGTTCCCTCCTTATCCCTCTCTGTTCCTCTCTGTCCCCTCGATCACGCTCTGTCCTCTTGTCCTCCTGTCTCTCTCTATCGTGCTCTAACATCTCTGTCACGCGCTGTCCCTCTCTGTTCCTCTTCTGTCCCTCTCTGTCACGCTCTGTCCCTCTCTGTCCCTCTCTGTCACGGCTCTGTCCCTTCTCTGTCTCTCTCTATCCGCTTGTCAGGCTCTGTCACGCTCTTTTACTCTCTGTTCTTCTCTGTCCTCTACTGTCGCGCTCTATCCATCTCTGTCCGATCTGTCCCTCTCTTGCCCTCTCTGTCCCGCTCTCTCCCTGTCTGTCCCTCTCTGTCCCGCTCTGGTCCTCTCTGTCACTCTCTGTCTATCTCTATCATGCTCTATCCCTCTCTGTCACGCTCTGTCCCTCTGTGTCTCTCTCTATCGGCTTGTCCCTCCTAGGTTGCTCTGTCCCTCTCTGTCCCTCTCTGTCTCTCTCTATCATGCTCTATCCATCTCGCGGCTCTGTCCTTCTCTGTCACGCTCTGTCATGCTCTGTCCTCTCTGTCCCTCTCTGTCCCTATCGGTCCCGCTCTGCCCTCTCTATCCCTCTCTGTCCCGCTCTGTCCATGTCTGTCACGCTCTGTCCATCTCTGTCCCTCTCTGTCTCTCTATCCGCTCTGTCCTCTCTGTCTCTCTCTATCATGCTCTGTCCCAAAACTGTCCCTCTCTGTCCTGCTCTGTCTCTCTCTGTCCCTCTCTGTCCATGCTCGTCTCTCTCTGTCACGCTCTGTTCCTCTCTGTCCCTTCTGTCATGCTGGTCACGCTCTGTTTTCTCTGTTCCTCCTGTCCCTCTCTAGCCCTCTCTGTCCCTCTCTGTCCCGCTCTGTCCCTCTCTGTCCCTCTCCGTCCCGCTCTGTTGATCTCTGTCTCTCTCTATCCCGCTCTGTCCCTCTTTGTCCCTCTCTCTCCCGCTCTGTCATGCTCTGTCCCTCTCTGTTCCTCTCTGTCCCTCTCTGTCCCGCTCTGTCCCTCCCTGTCTCTCTCTATCAGGCTCTGTCCCTCTTTGTGCCTCTTTGTCCCGCTGTGTCCCTCTCTGTCCCTCTCTGTCTCTCTCTATCGTGCTCTGTCCCTCTCTGTCCTGCTCTGTCCCTCTCTGTCTCTCTCTATCATGCTCTATCCCTCTCCGTCCGGCTCTGTCCCTCTCTGTCACGCTCTGTCACGCTCTTTTCCTCTCTGTTCTTCTCTGTCCCTCTCTGTCTCTCTCTATCATGCTCTATCCCTCTCTGTCCCGCTCTGTCCCTCTCTGTCACGCTCTGTGTCTCTCTCTATCGCGCTCTATCCCTCTCTGTCCCGCTCTGTCCCTCTCTGTCCCTCTCTGTCCCGCTCTGTCCCTCTCTGTCCCTCTCTGTCCCTCTCTGTCCCGCTCTGTCCCACTCTATCCCTCTCTGTCCCGCTGTGTCTCTCTGTCCCTCTCTGTCTCGCTCTGTCCCTCTCTTTCGCTCTCTGTCATGCTCTGTCCCTCTCTGTTCGTTTCTGTCCTTCTCTATCACGCTCTATCCCTCTCTGTCCCTCTCTGTCGCTTTCTATCTCTCTCTGTTCCTCTCTGTCCTGCTCTGTCCCTCTCTTTCGCTCTCTGTCATGGCTGTCCCCTCTGGTCGTTTCGTCTTATCTACACGTCATCCCTCTCTGTCCAGCTCTGTCGCTTTTCTATCTCTCTTGTTCTCTCTGTCCTGCTATGTCCCTCTCTGTCTCTCTCTATCGTGCTCATCCCTTCTCTGTCGCTCTGTCCCTTCTCTGTCCCTTACAGTCACGCTCTTCTATCCCTCTCTGTCCTCTCGTCCCTCTTGTCCGCTTCTGTCCGCTTTGTCCCTCTCTGTCTCTATTATCACGCTCTGTCCCTCTTGTTCCCTCTCTGTCCCACTCTGTCACGCTCTGTCCTTTCTGTTTTTTTTCTGTCCCTCTCTGTCCGCTCTGTCCCTCTCGTCCATCTCTGTCACGGCTCTGTCCCTTCTGTTCCCTCTCTGTCACAACTAGATCCCTTACTCGGTCATGCTTAGTCCTCTGGTTGTCCCTCCTCTGTCCGCTCTGGTCCCTTATGTCCCTCTATGTCACACTCTATCCCTCTCTGTCATTGTCTGTCCCTCTCTGTCACGCTCTGTCACGCTCCTGTGTTCCTATGTGTCCCTCTCTGTCAGCTATGTCCCTTTCTGTCCCTCTCTGGCACAACTCGATCCCTCTCGTCATGCTTGTCCCTCTGTCACGCTCTGTCACGCTTGTTCCTCTGTGGCCCTCTTGTCAGCTCTGTCCCTTTCTGTCCCTCTCTGTAACTCATCCTCTATGTCACGCTTGTTCCTCGGTCTATCTCCGTCACGCGATTATCCCTCTCGCCCTCTTTGTCGCGCTTTATCTTTCTCTGTCCCTCCTGCGTGCTTATCTCTCTCGGTCCCTCTCTGTCACGCTCTGTTTCCTTCTCTGTTACTTTCTGTCCCTCTCCGTCAAGCTTGTCCTCTCTGTCCATCTCTGTCCCGTTATGTCCCTTCTGTCTTCTCTATGCACGACTGTCCCTCTCTGTCATGCTCCGTCCCTTCTGTCACGCTCTGTTCCTCTGTGTCTCTCTCCGTCACGCGCTATCCCTCTCTGTCCCTCTTTGTCGCGCTTTATCTTTCTCTGTCCCTCTCTGTCGTGCTCTATCTCTCTCTGTCCCTCTCTGTCACGCTCTGTTCCTCTCTGTTCCTTTCTGTCCCTCTCCGTCACGCTCTGTCCCTTTCTGTTCCTCTCTGTCTCTCTCTATCACGCGGTATCCCTCTCTGTCCCTCTCTGTCACGCTGTGTCCCTCTCTGTCTCTATCTATCACACTGTATCCCTCTCTGTCTTTCTCTGTTGCATTTTTCCCTCTCTGTCTCTCTCTGTCATGCTCTATCCCTCTCTGTCCCTCTCTGTCGCGCTGTGTCCCTCTCTGTCCCTCTCTATCCCGCTCTGTCTCTTTCTGTCCTTCTCTGTCTCTCTATCGCGCTCTATTCCTCTCTGTCCCTCTCTGTCCCGCTGTGTCCCTCTCTATCTCTCTCTGTCCCTCTCTGTCCCACTCTGTCCCTCTCTGTCACGCTCTGTTCCTCTCTGTCCCTCTTTGTCATGCTCTGTTCCTCTCTGTCCCTCTCCGTCACGCTCTGTCCCTCTCTGTTTTTCTCTGTCCCTCTCTATCACGCGCTATCCCTTTCTGTCCCTCTCTGTCGTGCTCTATCCCTCTCTGTCTCTCTCTGTCCCTCTCTGTCCCACTGTGTCCCTTTCTGTCCCTCTCTGTCTCTCTCTATCGTGCTCTATCCCTCTCTGTCCCGCTGTGTCCCTCTCTGTCTCTCTCTATCACGCTCTATCCCTCTCTGTCCTGCTCTGTCCCTCTCTATCACGCTCTGTCCCTCTCTGTCCCGCTGTGTCCCTCTCTGTCCCTCTCTATCTCGCTCTGTCCCTCTCTGTCCCTCTCTATCGTGCTCTATCCCTCTCTGTCCTGCTCTGTCCCTCTCTGTCACGCTCTGTCCCTCTCTGTCCCGCTCTGTCCCTCTTTGTCACGCTCTGTCCCTCTCTGTCTCGCTCTTTCCCTCTCTGTCCCTGTTTGTCGTGCTCTATCCCTCTCTGTCCTTCTCTGTGGTTCTCTGTCCCGCTCTGTCCCTCTCTGTCCCTCTCTATAACGCTCTGTCCTTTTCTGTCTTTCTCTGTCTCTCTCTATTGTGCTCTATCCCTCTCTGTCCCTCTCTATCACGCTCTGTCCCTCTCTATCCCGCTCTGTCCCTCTCTGTCCTGCTCTGTCCCTCTCTGTCACGCTCTTTCCCTCTCTGTCCTGCTCTGTCCCTCTCTGTCCTGCTCTGTCCCTCTCTGTCACGCTTTGTCCCTCTCTGTCCCTCTCTGTTCCTCTTTGTCCTTCTTTGTCTCTCTCTGTCACACTCTGTCCCTCTCTGTCCCTTTCTGTCCTGCTGTGTCCTTCTCTATTCCTCTCTATCCTGCTCTGTCCCTCTCTGTCTTTCTCTATCGCGCTCTATCCCTCTTTGTCCTGCTCTGTCCTTCTCTGTCATGCTCTGTCCCTCTCTGTCGCGCTCTGTCTCGCTCTGTCCCTCTCTGTCCCGCTCTGTCCCTCTCCGTCCCTTTCTGTCCCGCTCTGTCCCTCTCTGTCATTCTCTGTCCCTCTCTTTCCCGCTCTGTCCTTCTCTGGAGTAGTTGAGAGTAGCTGTAGTAAATGCATGTCATTCTATTGTTCTGTATTTAGTCTTTTATTCTGTTATTGTTCCTCAGGGGTTGAGCTGTGCCTGCCCGGGTGGCGTTTCTCCATGACAATGGTCGCTAACTTCTTGTTGTTAGCGGGTAAGCTGCTGATGCCGGGTCTCGCCGTGGCATGCTCTGATTGGCAGATCTTACAAGCGGTGATCATTTGTCCAATCGTCTTCATGCTGTCCTACATCTGGTCAGATTTTTTAACTGTTCATGTCTGTGGTGTTTCTGTGTGGGTGATGTATATATTACGTGACATTATGTGTGTGTGTGTGTGTGTGTGTTATCAGGTTGTTACCAGAGTCTCTGCGCTGGCTGTTAGCTACACAGCAGTACCTTCGTGCCAAATGGCTAATTGAGCGCATTATCAAGAAGAACGGTGCCAACCAGGACTCGCAGGAGCTAATCACAGGTAAAACATAGAGCAACGCTCTTGCCTCTCTTAATGCTAATGCTGTTGCTATTGCTAAAATGTGTTTTTGTGTGTGTGTGTGTGTGCGTGCGTGCGTGCGCGCGCGTGTTGCAGAGCTAAACAAGGTGCTAAAGAAGAAGCCTAAGAAGACGTGTATCGTCAAGATGGTGGGGACGAGGAACCTGTGGAAGAACATCGTGGTGCTTTGTGTGAACTCGTAAATATCTCCCTTGTCATGATCCTGCATGTTTGGGTTTGAGGGGTAAAAGTGAAATAATTTGATTCAGCTGCAAAAGTATTAGACCCTCAGTTAAAGCAGTAAGAAGGTAACAGGTATCGTGGTTACTTTAAACTCTGTAATGCTCTAATGAAGCAAAAAAGGGCACTGCAAGGTGGGGGCACCTCTGGTCTGTTTCACATGATCTAGCCCCACCCTGAGGAACATCTGGGGGTAACACATCTGTAAACACAAGCGAAGCATGAACACAAAACATATAGAATACCAGGACACCAGTGATTCTGTGTTATTTTAGCATGATTTTAGCGTGTAAGCATGTCTCTTTTTTACAGGTTGGCAGGTGTTGGCATCAATCACTGTTTTGCCCGCAGCATGATGGACCAGGGTGTGGAGCGAGTCACCATGTTCCAAAATTTCTACACAGAGTATTACACCATGGAGGGAATTAACATGGCCTCGGCGCTTGCTCTGTGGCCCGCGGTTGGGTTCATGGGACGCCGAGGAGGTTTACTGATGTTCATGATCATCACTGCGCTGGCGTCGCTACTGCAACTCGGCCTGCTAAACCGTGAGAACACGTGCACACACACACAAACACACACACACGCACACACACACGCACACATACATGCACACACACACACACGTGTGCGCTAGTAAAACAGTTTTACTAAATGTATACACAAAAGTTTATACAAAAATGTATAAACAATGCTATGCTAATATGATGCTAAGGGATTTTACAGGTAGTGTGTGTCCTCTCTGAACGCTACAGCAACTTAACTAGCTAAATAATACCAGTTAGAAGTGTTGCTAGCTGTGATTAGCCATCATATATTAAAGGTGGAGTAATGGTTAAACTAAGCTAATGCTTTGGTCACATAATATAGCATTCAAAAGTCTCTGCACTTACTTAGCTCATTTAAAATGTAGCTCAGCTGTTAGCAGGGTAGGCATAGTTTTATTAGCATTAGCAGTGTTTTGGCCGTAGGTGGAAGCAGAGACATGAACAGTTGGTGGATTAAAAAATACAACCTGAATCAGTAATGCTAATTTATAGCTAGCAGCTACACAGGGATCAAACAGCAGTTACAGAAGGGTTACTGACCAACCAGAGCAAGACTGAATGGACTTACAGCTCCAGGTTAGGGTTAGGGGTAGGGGGTAGGGGTTAGAGTTAGCAGATGCTGGTGGTTAGTGGAGGAGGGATTTTGGGTTAGTGAGGGGAGCATCGATCGTCGGGTCAGGGGAGTTCAAATGAATTTGAGCTAAACTGAGTATTTATAAGAAGGTTAATTCCTCTCACTGTCTTTAGATGAGCTGTTCTGTACTCAAGTTACTATTGTTACGCTCTCTAAAACCATGTGCAGAAATAAATCCAGGTTATATATCATGTGAAGGGTCACCTCAGGTCCTGTGGGGAAACACTTTCTGTTTTATCTATCAAAACCAAACCCAAACATGGTAATGTTTACAGCATTGCTTTTACTTTATAGGAACTATTATTTGTTAAGTATTAGCTATTAATTATTCATTTCATTAGGAACGTTACTTACACTTACAGTATCTCTAAACATTCTTCCATGTAGCAGCGCCCCCTGGTGTCTGTTTACTGTCACCATGATATGACAGTAAGTATTAGAGCTGTTTATTTGAAATTTTGTTGTTGTGAACCTGGGACTGAAATGAATTTAATTGTAATTAAAGTCAGGGATCTAAATAAATATATAGTCTACAAAATTATTATAACATAAAGTTGTGATTGCTTCAGTATCCTGTACAAGTACAGGGCGATTCTCAAAGAAAACCTGTTCCTTGTGCTGGGCTATGAGGTAAGCTCCTCCTGCAGCTAAGCAGACACTCTGTTACCTGCAGCGTACGGTTTCTGCTCAACAATCTGGATATAAAACACATGGCAATATGAGGTGTAAACAGAAAATTGGGGGTTGGGGGGGATGGGGGCGGCGAAGCTTCCAACAAAACCACGAGCCCAAGCGCACTGTGTTAACTGCGCTACAGGGGTACTACAGGGGGTATGACAGGGTTGTGTAGGAAGATATTACTGGAGTTTGATGTGGTAGTACAAGGGAATTATGGGGTACTAATTCAGTGGTTGTTAGGGGTAGCACAGGGACAGTAGAGGGGCTGCTGGGGGGGTTAGTATGGGGTGGGGGAGTACGGGTCTAAAGGTGATATCTGTAGCTTGTTCATGCTGCAGTCAGAGATTGTAAACAAAGGTTAATAAACTCTCTGTGAAAGCAGGTCAAGGTCAAAAACAGAGTTATAAAGAGAAAAACAACCCAGGAAACCAAAGAGAGAGAAAAAATTGTAACCATAAAAAAATCCCTTTAGGATTTAAAAATGTATTAACATAAAAAATACTTATAAACATTGTAAAACATATTAGCTTTATAAACACAACACAACAAGATACACATACACACAGACATACACACACACAGATACACACACACACATACACACAGATACACATACACAGAGATATAGACACATACACACACAAATACACACACATACACACAGATATACACACAAACATACACGAGACACAGACACATACACAAAGATACAGTATACACACAAGCATACACAAGAGATACACGCACACATACACACAGAAATACACACACATACACACAGAGATACACACACAGATAAACACATACACAGAAATACACACACACATACATACAGAGATACAGTGGGGCAAAAAAGTATTTAGTCAGCCACTGATTGTGCAAGTTCTCCTACTTAGAAAGATGAGAGAGGTCTGTAATTTTCATCATATCTACACCTCAACTATGAGAGACAAAATAGAAAAAAAAATCCAGGAAATCACATTGTAGGATTTTTAAAGAATTTAATCGTAAATCATGGTGGAAAATAAGTATTTGTTCACCCACAAACAAGCAAGATTTCTGGTTCTCACAGACCTGTAACTTCTTCTTTAAGAAGCTCTTCTGTCCTCCACTGGTTACCTGACCAAAGTAACAAAGGCTACCATCAGTAACACACTACGCCGAGAGGGACTCAGATCCTGCAGTGCCAGGCGTGCCCCCCTGCTTAAGCCAGTACATGTCCAGGCCCATCTGAAGTTTGCCAGAGAGCATATGGATGATCCAGAAGAGGATTGGGAGAATATCATGTGGTCAGATGGAACCAAAATAGAACTTTTTGGTAAAAACTCAACTGGTCGTGTTTGGAGGAAGAAGAATGCTGAGTCGCATCCCAAGAACACCATACCTACTGTGAAGCATGGGGGTGGAAACATGCTTTGGGCTGTTTTTCTGCAGAGGGGGCAGGACGACTGATCCGTGTTAAGGGATCGTGAGATCGTGAGATTTTAAGCCAAAACCTCCTTCCATCAGTGAGAGCATTGAAGATGGAACGTGGCTGGGGCTTCCAGCATGACAATGATCCCAAACACACCGCTCGGGCAATGAAGGAGTGGCTACGTAAAAAGCATTTCAAGGTCCTGGAGTGGCCTAGCCAGTCTCCAGACCTCAGCCCCACATGAAATGTGTGGAGGGAGTTGAAAGTCCGTGTTGCCCCAAAACACCACTGCTCTAGAGGAGATCTGCATGGAGGAATGGGCCAAAGTACCAGTTACAGTGTGCGCAGAGCCGCTACCTGACTGTACATTGGAATGTATTTGGTACTGGCTCCAGTAAGGAAAGTACTAGATCAGTAATAAAGAGCACCAGTTTCAGTTTCAGTACCAGTCTCAAGATTAAAGGTACTATATCTGAACAGTACCAGTTAGGAAAGGGTTCAGTGTCAGTACCAAAGGTTCCTGCTCCAGTATTAAAAGTTGTAGTTCCAGTTTGAAGAGCATCACCATTAGACTGTGTAACAGTGGAACTATCTAACTGGAACTGTTAGCTGGATCAGTGAGGATGTGAGTGTGCAGTAGCAGCTCTGAAGCAGAACCGACTTTAAACTTCATGTTCTGATGTTGGATGTTTAAATACTGCTAAAATAACCTGAACCCTTTGATCTTCATCTGTGTGTGTGTGTGTGTGTGTGTGTGTGATCTGTTTCCGGTGCATTTGTGGATCCAGTGCTTGGGAAATACAGCGTTCATCTAAACATTGGTATGCATCAGTCACCTCTTTTCTTATTGCTTAGCATGTTTTCTTATTTCTTATTTTTCTCATAATTTTCTTTCTTATTGGTTAGCATGCTCTTTTCTGTTTATATTAGCATGTTAGCATGGTAGGCTAACCCCAGTCTCTGTGTGCCCCCTCAGTGGAGTCGGACACTCTGAATGCCAGATTCTCTGTGGCTTTCTCCGTTATTGGTATGTTCTCCTCCCAGGCCGTCGCTCACCTGAGCATCTTCTTCTGTTCTGAGATCACCCCGACCGTGATCAGGTGAGCGACCCCACGCCCTGCTACACCCGGCTCACCGGGACTTACCAACTCCATCTGCAGCATTAACCACACAGTCACAGCGCCATCAGCTGCTCCACTGCTGCTAATGACACTACATATCCATACACAGCATGCCACAACGTTTATATATTATATTTTTATTTTATATATAAAACCATTAAACACTTTAAATATTAAACTTATTACATTATGTATTGTGTTATAAATAATATAAACTCAATCATTTAACTTGTGACTTAGTGTCCGTGTGTGTGTGTTTGTGTGTGTGTGTGTGTGTGTGTGTGTTGTAACCATTAGGGGTGGAGGTCTCGGGATGGTGCTGGCAAGCGCGGGTTTCGGGATGCTAACGGCTCCTATTATGGAGCTCCATAATCAAAAGGGTTACTTCCTGCACCACGTCATTTTCGCCTGCTGCACACTCATCTGCATCATCTGCATCCTGCTGCTGCCCGAGTCGCGCCACCAGCCGCTGCCCGAGTCCCTGTCAGAGGGCGAGGGATACACGCGCCACCCCCTGCTGCCCCCCCACAAGAAACCTGCCGAGCAGCGCCACCTGCTGCCCGAAGTTCATACGCACAGACAGGCTAACGAGGAACGTTCTGACGAGCGGGCTGACATTAGGGGGACGCCGCTGCACGAGGTCGCAGTTTCCACGGTGGAATCCACCGCCTCTTCCACCCTCGCCATCGACGAGGTGAGAGACGACCTCAGCGACGACCTCAACGCTGTACGACTGAGCGTCCTGAAACACCGCGCCGACTCGTCACCTACCAGAACGGATTCGCTTCCAGGTCTTATAGTCAATACCCCGCCCCCTGACACAGAATCCCCACCTCCTTTACAAATTAAGATGAATCACTGTGAATCTCCGCCCACAACAGACGATGCTGACTCCCCTGTGGATGGGGTAGCAGCCCACCCTACATCTTTAACTCGACCCATCAAACACATAGCCTCACCCCATACATCTTCCTCCCCTATAGACACAAGCCCTCTTTTGTATCCGCCCCCAATATCAGGCTCCTCCCTTTCTGAACCACAAAGTCCAGAGGACTCTCTGGTACCATCATTAGATCAGACTGTGACTGATTCTGCTCCGCCTTTCACGATGGACTCGACTGTCTCATCTCCCATAGACTCAGCCGTGGACTGTACCATCAACACTGCTAACGGGGGGGACTCATAATGATCTGACCAGCATCAGATTTAGTCCGAGTCCTGTACCATTGGCTTCTCCCATAAGTCACTAGTAAGGGATGTACTGACAAACAAAAGGGAGGAGCTTAATGCTAAACAGGTGCTGACTGGACAAAAGAATTGTCCATTGATGCCACCTGGATAACACTGGAATTACCACTGCAGTGAACTGACTCACTATTAACCACATAGAGAACTGGAACTGGAACTGGAAGTGGAACTGATCCTAATAATGGGAAACTGTAGAACTAGTGAAGTTTTAATTAGTGTGCTTTGTGCAAAATAAGACATGCCCAAAGGGAATTCCTCTGTTAGCTATTGTTTTGATGTTAGAAATGTTAAAGAAAACCTACAGTGTGATGATGGTTCCTGCACTGAGCCACGCCCCCAAACACCCCGACCTGCCCCCGTCAGAACCTCGTGTTAAGATTCGATCCTACACCCTAACCGGTAACCACTAACCCTACACTATAACCACTAAGCTCTTAACCTTGTGAGATTTAACCACTAACTTCAACCACTAGAGCGGCGCCACACTACAGCATTCTTACCTGTTACCTAACGAGAACACTGAGGAAAAAACCCTAAACTCTAAACTTTAACCTCAATGTACTATATTTCACTAAACCCTTAAATCCCTACAGCTGTACTGCACTGCCTTCTTACTGTAATTAGACACAGCCAAGCTCTGTAAGGATAATAATCACAGTACAGAAACACTAGGGACTAACCACGAGCCCTACACCCTACACCCTAGGTAGTGCAGATGGAGAGGTGCTCTGAGACTCAATGCAGATTAAATTGGGATGTTCTCGCTGTGGCATTTAATCACCATGGCAACAGAGCATGCTAACGTTATACTAACACTAAAGCTAACGTGTGTGATGTGAACAGCCAGTGTGACGATGTCATCGCCTGTGAAAGGTTGAATCAGTAACATATTTATATTGTTATTATTTTTATCACATGGTGAAACGTTTCTGTATTTGGCCTTTTGTGAACTTTGACCTTTGGTTGGCTTTAATCTTAAAATTATATTGATATTATAATAAATACATTCATTGGCAAATTTTCCGGAGTGTAAGAGGCAATAAAACGCTGCGCTAATTCTGTAATTACTGTAACGTTACAGCTATTTAAAATAACGATAAGGGTTAGCTTAATGCCAACGTAATGCTGGGAGTCCTATAGGGCAGCTAGCAGGATTTAGCCTTACAGCACAGAGGCTTATCATTAAAGGGATAAACACCAGCAGGGGGCGCTGTGCTGCAGTACACTATATCTAGCCCATCCTGATTTACTCATGTGGGCGGAGCTTAAGTTAAATCTGATTGACTAGTCACAATCTTTCCATTTCTTTAGCTGGATGTAGGCTAACGCTTAGCATAAAATACTGATTTCATTTAACACAAAATAATAATAATTGGCCTGATGTCTGTTAGTCTATGAACTCTAACCTTTAACCCTAACAGTGTTATAGTTTAGCTGTATTAGCTAGCTTGGTTAGCTCTGGCTCCTTACTTGCTAGTAAATGTAACTTGCTACATCGGAGGGTTAGCTCATAATGTTAGCTTGCTAACAATCAACGGCGCAGCCACTTATCAGCTTTTGTCGCCAAACTATTATGCTATTTCACATTAAACAGACATGCTAGTACCGATGTGACTGGCTGATCAAATGTTAGCTCCACCTTATGCTAACCTAGCTTATGCTTCTTGTACAGCTAACACTGTGATGACCCCATGTTGGTTAGCTTGCTAGTGAAGTAGTTGCTGATTTTAGTTTTAGCCTCTATTTCTTCCTTAGCTACATTCCGGAAAATATGCTAATGCTGACACTAATTCTGATTAAAATTGTGGAATGTTACTTTAGAGTTAATTCATGCTTCATGCTTACCGTAACACACAGTATTGTGCTAGCAGCAGGAGCTAAAGTATTGATTAATGTTTTTTAGCCAAACAAATGTGTTTTAGCTTTTTATTGCGTGTTTTGAGTGCAGTGTTCATACATGTACACGTGTCATTAATAAAGCAGCTACGTCGTGATCTGCATGAAATAACACGCCAAGAACACGCCTGGCACGTTCACTGTGTCTGTTATTAGCATGATGGGCATTCTTTCGTAACTTCTTCTTCTTTCGGCTTCTCTCTTTATCAGGGGTCACCACAGCGCGTTAAACGTTTCCACCTCACCCTGTCCTCCACATCCTCTACTCTCACCCCAACTCCCTGCATATCTTCATTTACCACAACCAAATAACTCCTCTTTGGTCTTCCTCTCCGTCTCTTACCTGGCAGCTCCATCGCCAACATCCTCCTATCAATATATCCACTATCCCTCCTCTGCACATGTCCAAACCATCTCAGTCTTCCCTCTCGAATTTTGTCTCCCAATTTTCCAACCTGTGCTGTCCCTCATTCCTAATCCTGTCCACCCTAGACACTCCTAAAGAGAACCTCAACATCTTAAGTTCTGCCACCTCCAGCTCTGCTTCCTGTCTCTTTGTCAGTGCCACTGTCTCTAACCCATACAACAAGGCTGGTCTCACTACTCTCTTATAAATCTTTTCTTTCACTTTTGCTGCGACCCTTTTGTCACACAGCACTCCTGACACTCTTCTCCACTCACTCCATCCTGCCTGTACTCTCTTCTTTACCTCCTTTCCACACTCCCCATTTCCTTGGACAGTTGATCCCAAGTACCTGAACTCCTGGACCTTTGTGAACACTGATCCCTGTAGCCTGACTGTTCCACCTGCCTCCATTTCATTCATTGAGCAATCTAGCGGCTGGTTTGGCATTATTTCATAACATATACCCAAAACAACATCAATTACACCAAATTAGTAAAAACAGTAAAAACGGTGGATTATAGTTAGGGTTAGAATCCCTCACCATTAACCCTAACCCTAACCCTCACCCATGGATCCAGGAACCCCAGACTGAGAGCAGAATGGAGGGGGGACTCAGGCTTTAGGAAGCTCATGAGTCTCACCTGGACTCTAGATTAAAAAACACTTCTAATGCAATAAAGGGGTATTAAATGATTTTTTTATACTGATAATTGTAGTTTTTACTTTATTTTATTACATTTTAATTTTTGAAAATATACTTACATTTCTTAAAATACAGTTCCTATATTTTAAGATATATTTTAAAATATAGTTTCCTAGTTATGTTATTATTTATTTTACTAAATTGTAGTTTTTATTTTACTCTATTTTAATTATTCTTAATTTTTTTTCTTTCTTATCTCTTTTTATCATAATAATTATTTTAAATTTACTTTATGCATTTTAAAACTTGGAAGATTAGTGACCTAAGTATAAAAATGGAGTAAGAACATATATAAAAAGACAAATATAAATGGTCCATCTTAAATAGATGTGAAAATCATTTTGTCGAGGACAAATATTAAAGGATGGCACATTTTTATAATGCTCTAAACCCAACATCCTGATTCTAACCCTAAAACTAACCAGACCCCTAGACAACGACAACAGCGACTAAAGTAGTTCTTTTGAGGACATGTCAGAGGAAGTTTCAGTAAAGACCAGTGATTAATTCAGCATTAATTCATCTGGTAATATTAATTATTACACAGGACATGTAAAGTTTTCTGTGTACAGAAAGTGATTGAATTTCATTTCTATTGAATAGAGGCTTAACTCACTGAAATATATATATATATATATATATATATATATATATATATATATATATATATATATATAGTGATTTAGCAGACTCCCTTATGCAGAGCGACTTACAAATTAAGTAATCTTAGTAATCCTAGTAATTGTGGGTTAATGTTTTTTTTAGGTACCCAACAGTGGCAGCTTAGCAGAGGTGGAATTTGAACCCTCAATCTTCTGATCCATAGTCCAGGACTTTAAAGAGCTAAATAACTCATTGTTTTTCTTTTTCCATTTGGAAGACAAGCTAACGTCTCCTCCTTCTGCTTAAGTTTGCCTGTACTTATTTACAACCAATTTGCTTTTGACGGTTTGCATGAGATGGTTCTTGTGCCAGAGGACAGTCAGTAAGTTTGTTGACCGAATCCTGCAGCAGCTCTTTGAAGATCTAAGACCAGATCAGACCACAAGATAAATTTATTATCATCAGGTACTTCTCTATTTTATGCTCCGTTACTTTGTTACAGAATCAATATGTTAATATATTTTATGATGACAGAGAAATACAGAGCTCTCTTTCTGTATTTAAATATTTATTAATACTGCAGTTTGATCAGAATCAGTATCATGCATGTGACCTGTTATTTTTTGTAGTTAGCTGTGTTTTGAATCAGTTGAGGATTTCTGGGAAGTCCAGTTAGGAGACCATTAGAGTAATCGGAGAATTGTCTTAACCCAGAATCTCTTTTTTTTGTGTGCTTTTAGGAGATAAACCGTAATGGTTTTTAAATGATTAAATTGTTCAGGCTGGCTGTGTGTGATGGGTGGTGGTAAATTGCATACACTTTCTAATAGTTCTGTATGAATAATTTCTGTATAAAAAGTATAAATTTAAGAGCAGTGGAACAGATATTCTACCAGATTCCGTGTTTAACCTTTATAACCTACCCCATTTATAACATTTACAAAAGGATACTAACGTAATTATATCTGGTTAAAAACTGGTCTTACTTTGTGGTTAATCTATGAGGTTATACTGAGGACTTAGCCCCAGTACTGGACAAACTAATATATGCAATAATAATATTTGTTAATAACAATAATGGCTTGTAATGAGAAAATACAGATAATTATACACTGTAATATGTAACATAAAAATAAACTTGGAATCATTACTTTCAATATTCAGTCATTTGCACAGAAGGAAGCACATTACAAACAACCCCAAATCAAGGATTGCTCCAACACTGGTCTGACTTTAGTATAATGGAACAAGTTTAAGAATGACTGTGAGTAAGAATTCTCCGGTAGTACTGTCAGCCAATACGGATAGAGGAATATTTAATGAGCAATAAGTAAAAAGACAAATAAATCTCCCTTAAATGGTCACCCTTTTACAGCACTGTTTCAGTTCACTAAAATATGTTTTTGTTTTTTAGAGACTGTTTTTGGAGATATATTATCTCCAAAAACATAGTATTTGTATAGTATATGAAATGCAAATAAGCAGCTTAGGTCAGAAATAAAACTGAGAGCTAGTTTAGAATTGTTGATTCCAATTTACCAACAAGCTTCTATTTCCCTCTTTCTTCCTTATTTGTACCACACTGTAACCCTTTCTGTGATCTTTAAATGTCTGACTTTGAACTTTTTTTAAAATTAGGTTTTACTTTGTTAGTGTAGCTTGATAGCTTGATGCTTATTCCCTGATACCTCATGCAAACCTGAGTCTTTTTACCGCACCTTTACAGGCAAGTATCAGATATCTGGTTTGTTTGTGGTCAGGCTAGAGAGACTATCCCTGTCTCTTCCACTTTAAGAGATGCAAATGTGGCCTGACCACAAACAACCCAGATATCGGATTCTCTACTGTGAATTCTCACTGGGACCGAAATATACTAAATCTACTAATCCTTGAAAGGTTAACTTTTGAGCAGGGCATACCAGGGGTGTTTTTTGGAAACTGGTGTAAGTGCACAAGTGCATGTACTGAGTGTTGTTTCATATCCCAGGATTCCAAAGGTTCAAACAACCCGGTTCCATACAGATTATTCTACATAGATTCTATACATATTACAGATTATTATTTCTGGGTTTCTAACAAGTATCTTGTGTGTCTGGGTCAAAATTCACATTTTTACAGGCCCCTGTTAGTATCCGTTATTGCAGTGTTTCTCAGTCCTGGTCCTGGGGCCCCAGTGCTCTGCACAGCTTAGTTTTCATAGGAAACTGCTCCTGTTTAAACACACCCACTTTAACTTGATAACGGGCTTGTTAATGAGCTGAGTAGTTGGATCAGGTGTGTTGGGAGTAGGAAAACACTAAAACATGCAGAGCGGTGGGGCGCCAGGACCAGGATTGAGAAACACTGATTTATTGTCAGAAGATCACAAATCATATCCAAACATTCAGCTATAAACATTCAACCTATTGCAACCTAAGCCTAACCCTGATTCTTCCAGGGTTAGAACGACAAGTTTGGACATTTGGCTCTGGAATATATATTATTGTTTGACCTATTTGCAAATTAACTTTCACTGTGATGCAGAACTGTAATTGCCATAACGGATATAATTTATGGTGGGATTTCTTTGTTTTAGGTGGAATTGATAAACGATTTCTGACTTTCTCATAAAATGACTTGTTTCTATTAGGGTTGATCACCTAACAGAAAAACCTGAGTGATGGTGAGGAAACTCTTCATGCTCCTGTTTCTTACAGGTGAGAGGGAAAAAATAACTGTGTGGGAAGAACATTGTTATTGAGGAAAAAACATGAATGATCTCTAAAATTGTGTTTGTGAGAGCTGATAAGATAAAGAGCTTTGCAATCAGTCATCACCAGGCTCATAGTGATCACTGGAGGTTCTGCTTTATCATTATCATGTGATGCTTCAAGTCACCTGTTTACAGAAAGAAGACACGTGGTAGCCTTTATCCTCTTACACTGATAACATTGATCCCCTTAATCTGGTAGCTTTATTGTAGGAACCGAAATAATTAGGAGATACTGTAAAATATTCCTCCAGATTAGTAATAAACTCCAAAACTACAGGTACAGTTGTTTCTGTAAGGTATTTTAGGTAAATAGTTTACACATACAACTGGATTCTGTATTGTTTTATGAAAATTAAAGAAGGAAGTTAGAGGAATTCCTAACAAAACTCTTAAACCATTTCCACAGGCATCATCCCCCTCATCTCGTCTGCTCCTCGTAAGTTCTATCTGATCCTGCAGAACAAAACCTGGTTTGAAGCTCAGATCTACTGCCAGGCAAACCATTATGACCTTGTCACCATTGAAAGTACTGACAACCTGATCCAACTGCAAACTGAAGCTCAGAAACATCAGTTCAGTTCCCGGGTTTGGACTGGACTGTATATGGACTGGTTCTGGACCTTCAGAAATGAGCCACTAGGAAGCATAAGGCCATGGGCTGTGAATTATGGAGAACCTAACGAACTAACTGAAAACTGTGGTGTGATCTCTCCATGGGGTTTAGGAAATTACCCTTGTTCTGGTCCACTGACGTTTGTGTGCTTTGATGGTAAGTAAGTTTTTCATTGTAAACAAAGCAGCTTAAACAGTAAATCTTCTGACAGAGTGGTGCATAAAATATCTGAAATATAAACACATTTAAACTTTTAGATCCAGAATTGCAATGTTGACTATTAACTTACATTTACACAATTTATCAGACTTCCTGTCTTCCAGTCCTACTGAAATATTGAAATCCCTTACAGTCTTTCTTTGAGGAACATTGTTTTTAAACATTTCACTTTTGGTGATAAACTGGAGATCCTCTGTCCATTTTTACTCAAAGACTCTGCCTTTTGTGGATGCTGCTTTTGGACCAAATAATGATTATAATCAATTGTTTGAAATCAAATCATTATATAGTTTTTTAAAATACATTACCAACCCTAAATTGCCCCAGTCCCAACTTTTTTGGAAAGTGTTTCAGGCCTGAAATTGGGGTTGTTTATTAACAAATGTAATTAAGTTGACCAGAAAAGAAAAACAAGAAATATCTCAGGTTCATACTGTCTGCAATGAAGTAAAAGTAAAAGTAAATGTAAGGAGCATTGCATATATTTTTATTTGCATTTTCATATTTACATAAACTCCTCACAATGTATAATAACTACTGAACATTGAATATGGCAATGTATAGCTGAGTTCCAGCTCCATTTACGCATTTATTTCTTATTGAGAAACATTTTGAATTATAGGCTTTGAATTTTTTTCTTGAGGAAGAAGCATTCAGCCAGTTACTGTTAATCATGTGATTTTTGTTTAAATGGTTGCAGATGCAGTTACTGGAATGCAGAGGTTCATTTACTACTCTTTTGCTGTGGTATGGTCTGAAGCTCAGAGTTACTGCAGGCAGCATCACACAGACCTGGCCACCATCAGAGATTCAACGGAACAAGCCAACGTAGCGTCTATGATCTCTACATGGACTTTTATTGGTCTGTTCAGGAGTCCTTGGAAGTGGTCAGACAACAACAGTCTGTCTGTCTCATGGCTGTACCCTGGCCAACCTGCATTTGCAAAGGGGGAAACACATTGCGCTTATATACAAAGCTATTTAAATAATGTTCCAGCCATTGATAGTGTGTGCTCAATCAAGATACCTTTTTTCTGTTACGAAGGTAAGATTATATTTTATTCTGTTTAATAGTTACACCACACTAAACTTGTAGAATATAAATGTGTTATGTTTGTATTACTGTATGCAGTAATCACGGGACAGCAGCAGATCATGAGAATGAAGGTTCAGACAGATCAGGATGTGAACAATCCTACAGTAATTGCAATACTCTTGGAGCAGGTGGGTCTCATTCTCCAACGTTTTCATTTATAATGTACAGTTCATCCACAGTGCAGCAAGAGTCTTCATCCAGCTAAACTGAAATAATAATCTGCTGCTGGATTCATTTTCCATAATTTAATTAGAAATAAAAATCATATTTTGTGATTTAGATCCAGCAGAAGATGAGGGGTCATGGGATGAAGAATCTCACGGTCAAATTCAGAAAACAACTGGATGGAAAAATGTTCTATAAACTGTAAAAGTCTAATAGAAATACCACACTGTAGATAAAACACTTGAACTGTAATATCAGTCTATGTCTCAAATCACACGTTCAGCCTTTGCACACATTTATGTAATACATTTAATATGCACTGGCGGGCTCGGTGGGTAGCAACGCTGGCTCACAGCCAGAAGGTCCTGGGTTCAATCCCAGGGTGGAATTGTTTGGGACCTTTCCATGTGGAGTCTGCATGTCCTCTCCATGTCTGAGTGGGTTTCCTCTGGGTACTCCAGTTTCCTCTTAAAGTCCAAAGTCATGCATTAGAT
Source organism: Ancistrus triradiatus (assembly GCA_025084515.1). Taxonomy (NCBI): domain Eukaryota; kingdom Metazoa; phylum Chordata; class Actinopteri; order Siluriformes; family Loricariidae; genus Ancistrus; species Ancistrus triradiatus. Next base: position 82,978 of record JAJAGP010002090.1, read on the forward strand.
TAATTGATTACACTAGACTGACTTGAGTGTGTGTGTGTAATATATATATATATATATATATATATATATATATATATATATATACATTGTATCACAAAAGTGAGTACACCCCTCACATTTCTGCAGCTATTTAAGTATATCTTTTCATGGGACAACACTGACAAAATGACACTTTGACACAATGAAAAGTAGTCAAGTCAAGTCAAGTCAGATTTATTTATATAGCGCTTTTTACAATGGAGCATTGTCTCAAAGCAACTTTACAAGTTTAGATTATCTCCTAATAACTACGTCCAATCCCAAATTGAGCGAGCCTAGGGCGACAGTGGCAAGGAAAAACTCCCTAGTTCTAGGAAGAAACCTTGGGAGGACCAAGACTCAAAAAGGGACCCAACCTCCTTTGGTCGGGCTAGATGATAAATCTAAGGGCGAACTAAGTCATGGATTCAAAGTTTCGAATAGAATGTGAAGTATGCACATCGAATTAAGTGGCCCGGGTTATGATGATAATCTAAGAGCGAAACTAAAGTCCCGGCTTCCATGCTCGAATAAATGTAATTATGCACATTGGAGCTCCATCATATGTACTCATGTGTGGGGCCGGAAACTGCCGGAACACACTCGAGAAAAACAGAAAATGTAATTTAGTTATGAATTAAGAGCAACAGTTCCTATGAACAATCACTGATGCCATTTCAATCACTTATGCCCAAGTGTAAGCATGATGAGACCCGCCGCAAGCATTAGCTAAGCGAAGCATAGCTCGAAAGCTAGAAAAAGGAGAACTGGAGGAAACACAGCCAAAGGGATCAACTGAGACAAAAATAGTCCTGTGTGTCAGCTTCTATAACAGTTTAATTCTTCTTCCCTCAAAATAACTCAATCTACAGCCATTAATGTCTAAAACACCGGCAACAAAAGTGATACAAACAACCCCTTAGTGAAAGTTCCTGAAGTGTCAGTATTTTGTGTGGCCACCATTATTTTCCAGACTGCCTTACTCTCCTGGCAATGGAGTTTACCAGAGCTTTCAAGGTGCCACTGGAATGCTTTTCCGCTTGTCCATGACGACATCACGGAGCTTGCAGATACTTTGAGACTTGTGCTCCCTCCAATCTTCCACTTTAGGATGCCTCAAAGATGTTTCTGTTGGGTTTAGGTCTGGAGACATGCTTGACCAGTCCATCACCTTTACCCTCAGCCTCTTCAATAAAGCAGTGGTCATCTTAGAGGTGTGTTTGAGGTCATTTTCATGCTGGAACACTGCCCTGCGACCCAGTTTCCGGAGTGAGGGGATCATGCCAGAGCAGTATTTCACAGTACATATTGGAGTTCATGTGTCCCTCAATGAAATGTAACTCCCCAACACCTGCTGCACTCATGCAGCCCCAGACCATGGCATTCCCACCACCATTCTTGACTGTAGGCATGACACACTTATCTTTGTACTCCTCACCTGATTGCTGCCACACATGCTTCAGACCATCTGAACCAAACAAATGAATCTTGGCCTCATCAGACCATAGGACATGGTTCCAGTAATCCATGTCCTTTGTTGACATGTCTTCAGCAAACTGTTTGCGGGCTTTCTTTTGTACAGACCTCAGAAGAGTCTTCCTTCTGGGGTGACAGCCATGCAGACCGATTTGATGTAGTGTGTGGCGTATGGTCTGAGCACTGACAGGCTCACCCCCCATCTCTTCAATCTCTGCAGCAATGCTGACGGCACTCCAGCGCCAATCTTTCACAGACAGCATTTGGATGTGACACTGAGCACGTGCACTCAGCTTCTTTGGACGACCAACGCGAGGTCTGTTCTTAGTGGACTTTTAAAAAGCTGGATGATCTTGGCCACTGTGCTGCAGCTCAGTTTGAGGGTGTTGGCAATCTTCTTGTAACCTTGGCCATCTTCATGTAGCGCAATAATTCGTCTTTTAAAATCCTCAGAGACTTTTTTGCCATGAGGTGCCATGTTGGAACTTTCAGTGACCAGTATGAGAGAGTGTGAGAGCTGTACTACAAAATTGAACACAACTGCTACCTATGCACACCTGAGACCTAGTAGCTCTAACAAATCACATGACATTTTGGAGGGAAAATGACAAGCAGTGCTCAATTTGGACATTTAAAGGTGTAGTCTCTTAGGGTGTACTCCCTTTTGGTGCCGGTGTTGAGAATTTAAGCTGTATATTGAGTTATTTTGGAGGGAAGAATAAATTCAACTGTTATAATAATCTGCCACTGACTACTTTTCATTGTGGTCCAAAGTGTCCATTTTTGTCAGGGGTGTTGTCCCATGAAAAGATATACTTAAATATCTGCAGAAATGTGAGGGGTGCACTCACTTTTGTGATACACTGTATATATATATATATATATATATATATATATATATATATATATATATATACACACACAAGACTAGTATATATATGACTAGTCTTGATGTAAGCTTGTGTGTGTCGCTGAAATGGCCACTGATGCTGATGGCAACGTTAAATAAATCAATTAATAAACCAAACAAACAGTTCTTCAATCTTTAATAAATACAAATACAAATCTCTCCTGTTATGTCTCTCATGAAATAAAAATTATAAAATGTTTATTTTACTCTGATTTTTGATTATTCTCATTGTATTTCTCAAATAACTCATTTTTAAAATATTTATTATAAAACATCAGGCCCTGAGGCTTAAGGGGGTGAGATTTAGAAAATGGTTTGATGATTAACAAAATAAAAAAAACTGATTCACTGCTCAAGATGAAAATCCATAACTAGACTCCGAGCTGAAGAAGTAAACACAACACACTTTTGTAAAACACAGAAGAAACACTCTAAGAGTCACTTGGCTAATGAACTAACAGAGGATGGAATGTAGAGCTAACAGGCTAATGAAACACACAAATCATTTAAAGGAGCAAGAAAATACAGAGAAAAAGAAAAAACAGGAAGATCAGTGAGAGAAAGCTGGGGGGTATTTCAGAAAGCAGTTTTAGCAAACTCTGAGTTCAAACCTGAACTCTGGGTTGACCGATCCTGAACTGTCCAACTCAGAGTTTTCGGTTTCAGAACGGGGGATTTTAGTTCCGTCAACTCCGAGTTACTTTAACCCTGAGTACAAAGCCCTCATCAATGGAACGCAGATAACACGGATCAGCACGGCAACGGAAGAAAAAACCGGGCTCAATCCTCGCACTTCAACCCAGTGGAGTTAGAAATAGGTGTGTATAGATAATTTGAGCATATATTTAGGAAAAAAAATAATACAGTAGCAAAATAATGTGAGCTGGCGTGGCCAAAAAAATGCTGCCCGAATCAATGGCGTGAATAACTGAAAAAAAAAGTTTTATTCCGAGTGTTCCACTTATTTTATTTTACGTGTGTGCGCATGTTAATATTTATGCAGGTGCAACCCAACAAGCACAAAATGTACAAGAATCCAGTAAGAATGGCAAGAATCCAGTCCCCATGTTTCACCGTGTGTCCAGTTACTGCTGGGCTAGGAAGTGCCTCTTTCACCCTCCTGTACACATCAGACAAAACAGAACACAATGTAGCACAATACCTTCGCATATGATCATCCCCTAGGGTCAGTATCTCCTTATTTGGAGTGCAGCTGGTGTTTGAGGGTCGCCAAAATATAATTTCAAATGCGGAGAGTTTATTTCTGAGATGCTCTTTGTCTAACTCCCATACATACTATGGGAGGGTCTCACCCAATTCATTCTGTCTCATACACACTTTTTGTCAGTTTTTTGTTTATGTACTATTTTGTTCTCTCCACCAGACCTGCATCTGAGGGTGATTATGTTACAATGTTTCGTGTAGTGGCCATGTCAATCACGTCCTAATGTGTGAATGTTCTTGCCACACATGCCGCCGGCCGTCCAGACAAAACCTTCCTGGGGAGTCCAAATCTAGAATCAGCTCCCTTAGGATGCATGTCTCCACTGTCACATGCTTGGTGTGTGGTAGATAAGCTTCCACCCACTTTGAGCCAACATGTCAATGATCGCAACCATACCTTTTCTTTTGGCAAGGTGATAATTCAATGAATCCATTTGCAAATCGTCATATGCATATCGTGGTTCTGGTTGCTCTTTAGTATTTTCATGTCTGATTTCTCCTGCTAATTTGTTTTTTAAAACACGTGGAACGTTTTTTAAAAAAATTGTGTTGAGTAATTAGAGAAGCTTTGGGCATAACCACTGTGAACTAACCTTCATACCTCCCTGTCGAACATGGCCACCCTGTTGGGCCATTTTCGCAGAAATGAGGAAAGTAGAAATGACATCCAGAGGCACAGACACTAATTTGTGTGTGTGTCCGAACAGTGGGGGCGGCTTATCGTGGTGGGACACAAAAGTTTCCGCTTGTCCCAGGGGGGAGGGTTGCGCTCCGGTCCGTAAGTTGTTATAACAACCGTAAGCCTATCTGGAATGGATGTAAAAGTTTACAGTTTTGGTGTGTCAACTGCTACCATATAGGCTCCAATCAGCGCTATTAATCAGCTGCCTGTGCTGAGGCACTGTGGTGGTGGAGAGATTGCCTGAAAGCACATGTGATTTAGGTTAAAATGGCAACTCCAGTTTTTTGTGTTTTCCTGCCTTTTCCTGTTTTTAAGAACCTGGAACCAGTCATCACTGTCGAATGTCACAAACAATGCCATGCTCCCTGGGAGTCGGGCTAACGAGGTGTGAAGAGAGAAAAATCAGTGGGTCAGGTTCATGGGGGGGTGGAGGGTGTCCGTTCAGCCAAGAAGGGCTCTGTTTAAATCAGCCTGTAAAAACAATCCACTTTCACTACCCCTCGTCGCCGAGCCTAATTTAAATGATAACCGGGGGGGAAGGTGAAGGGGGGGGGGGGGGGGGGGGGGGGGGTCAAACAGAGTCGTTTTAAGGGGGGGGTTGTAGACCGATGTTAGGGGTACGCCTTATAGTGGTACAGACTACATGTAATTATAGTGTAAACATATCAAGACGCAATGTGTTCTTCAATAACATTCAGCATTAGTAAACTCTGAGCCTGATTTTATGATTTCTGCTTACTTTTTTAAAACATGCAAGAGCAGTGTTTTAATAAAGTTTAGCCCTTGTACTATCATACATTCAAAACATACAATGCACAAAAATGCCCTGTCTCAATTCAAAGATTCTGAGATGTTCACCAGCTTAATATATGGGAGGAACCAAGAACAGAATCAGTGAGTTTGTCCTTGGGCTTACATTTAATCTTCATCATGAGCAGGTTTATTCTCGTCTGTAAAACCTGTGAAGCATGGAGAACAGATAAAGATTACTCTCTCACTCACAGAAACTTCAGACTGTTCTACATTGGTGGACACAACACCAAAAACCACATATTTGATTAAAGTAAACATATTAAGAGTGAAATACTACTCCTGTAGTAATCAGGTTTATAGCACCTGCCCTGTTCGAGAAGAAAGTGTCATGGAAAAAACAACAGAGATCATAGATAGGTGAACGTCATAAGGTCTCCAAATGTGTACGCATATAAGGTCAAAACGTAAAAGTAAATTGATATGATAGGAAAGATTCGCCCACATAAAGTTTTAGCCGCTTAGAGTTCACCCGTTCAAAATACGCACCAAGTTCACGTTCGCAAATGTTATATCTAACTATATTAACAATTTTATTTTCGAATCTGCTGCAAACCCTACTTTAGGTTAGCATTTTGTTAAATTGGTTTTTTTATCTGTTTTAATTCCCATAATTCTTTATTGCATTGCAGTTTTAAAATCTTTCTATTTAGTCCATCTTATTGTTCTATTATTCCATTTATTATTATACTTTTATTTATTCTATTTTTTTTCTAAATGCACTTGCCTTGTATAAAGCACTTCCCTTTCCAGTTGTTATTTCCAACACTGTCATTGTTCTCACCCTTATCTGCTGCAGTTCACACTGGTCCTCACATCACCATCACACACAACACACAACCCAAATTACAAATCACAAACAAATTTTAACCTACTCCATTCTTGCTTTTCACACTTGGCCATAGCTGACAACCCCTTGACAAAAAAACTTAGCTATCTGTAAATGCCCATATAGTAACACAATCTTAGATAAAAGCCTGTTTTTCCTCATGCTTTTTGGTCTTAGCCTGTAACACCAGCAGACACAGATCAGTATTCGAGCTTTTCCTCCTCTCTGAAACAACAAGGTCGGAGTGAAGATAGTTTTTTAACCTTCACCGTTCGTCCCCCCTAGCTCGTCCTCTGCTCGGTCCCAACCTTGATGAAAAGTCCCACTCTAGGTACCACATGGGCTACAACACATTGAATAAGGACTTCTCCAATAACTATCTCCCTCCCCTCAATAAACTATTGAAAACAGGAGTTATTGCCATCGAGGGCCTCCTTTTTTTTTTCAGAGGGTATTGGTGTGTACACATGGTATTCACTCCTGGAGTGATTTTAATTTCGGAGCCTCCCTTCATTAGAATTACATCAAATATATATTTTGCCCAGCGTGTTCTATTGAGTCCAAAATTTTGCTCTCTGGACCATGCTGACTTTTTGTGACAAAGAATTGAAACATCTGCCTGGGTTTTGGGAAGGACCATCAATAGTGCACTTGTCAAACTTGGTGGCTTTTCAAATATTCCCAAGTGTGTAGCTCATGGGTTTCCAATCGGTAATTTGAGCGCAATCAAAAATACAAACAGACATGTTCTTTCCATTATTCTCACACATTTTTGGCCAACCACACCACTCTGCTTCAGGTTCACAAGCACAAGCCGCCCACTGTTTCCCAGCAAACAGGGTTGTGCCAGAGAATCACCCCTCTGTGTCCCTCTGGCCTGGAACTCCACATTTTCCAAATCAACAGGAAAATCCTCCAACACTAACGTGCAATGCAGGGGGGAGGGGCCATCTGGGTAATTACTTAATCGGGTCATGCAAAAACGATAAGTTAACAAAAAGATCCTACATGAGCAGGACACATAAGAGGGGTCAAGATAACGGTTGGTATCCGAGGGTCCACAAATAGTCACAAGGTTCCATCCTTACACAACAGGGACGACAAACACTACAGAAAGAGGGGGGTATGGGGGGCGTAGGTAGGGGAGAACTATGCTATCTGGAAACTTACTGCACTCTCGAGGGTCCACAAGTAGTTGTGCCAATAGAATCACTGACACTGTCAGGGACCCGCGGGAGAGTGGCAAGTTGCCTACAGCCCTCCACCATTGCGATAGGTACTAGGATGGATCTATCAGCTGAACTTCTAATTATTTTCTATAGATTCACAGGGCCAAGTTGGTGACAATGGAAGGCGTGTTGTAGGATACGCTGCTTATCACGAATAATGCATTCTAGCTCTCAGTGAAAAGACTCCGCAAGGTATTTCCACCCCTCCCACTACAACGTTTTCCCTACCAATAAACGCGGTTCGGTTTTTGATTACCCCTTTACGCAATACAGGCTGGTAGTGCCTGTATCACTGAAAATTGGACACTTGACCACTAATTTCTAACATAATTGTAGGTTAAAGCAGAAGTTCTTGTCATCACCATTTTGATAATTTAGAACGTCCTTACCAGTTTGCATGTGTGATGGGTGCACATTCAAGGTTAGTGTTTTTGGATCCTTTGATTTCATTCGCTCATCCCTCTTAACTTTTATCTTTTTTCCTTGTTTGGACCGTTCACTGGCAATGTGTCCCATCCGCTGTCAACAATACACTTGTAGACGACATCCTCTCTTCCTGTTTGTTTGGGGCCTCCTGTTCCGTGCTCCCAGTACATCCACACTGTGGAATGAAGTCGTCCAGGCCATTCTCTCTTCAAATTAAGAAACTGGCCGACAGTTACTGTTTTCTTTGTGCGCTTGTTCTCCATTTCCCATAGGCGTGAAATCAGGTTGCCAAGGGGAATTGGGACAATTTTCCTATCTCCCTTGAGATTTTTTTTTTTTAAAAATCTATAGCCCTTATTGTATTTGTCTCGCTGTTGTTGTAATGGTGGTTTCTAACACTTGTAAACATCACATTCAAACTCCCTTCATTGAGAAGTTACAATATTTTACCCAATATTCTATCTGAGCACACTGACTGACTCATGCATTTTCATCTACTGAATCAAACTACATACGGTGGAATGTTGCATTGCACTATAGTGGTGGAAATTCCAACTTTTTTTTTTTCTTTTCTCTTCTCCTTTGACCCGCATTGTTACTCTAAACGTTTTCAAACACACAGTATGAGCGGTTCAACACACAATAAGAAACTTAAAAACCTTTTAAGAAACCACCAGTTTTCTTCTCTATACACCACAGTATAGAGTTGTTTCCCAAACACTTGGTGAGACCAAGTCACACAGACACTGGTGCTGGAATAAGTATAGACAACTTTTATTATCTCGGCAGAGATCAACTCATATACAACATGCCGAGCACTTGTATGTATTGAGTGTGATACAGGAGGTGAGTAAGGTCTTTTCCCCCTTTTAACTGGTCGTTTTGTCAGGTTTAAGCATACAGGAAAGCTGTATAAGCAACTCATTAATCACAAGCTGGGTCTCCTGCCCAGAGATAAAAACCAGAGATAAAAACCAGAGATAACGACAAGATTCTGTGTACCAACATATAGACAGATAAGGGTCTTTATGACCAGGGGTTAGGGTCTCGCTGTTGTCTCTGTAACTCCTTCTTCTTTTATGGCCTGCTGCTGACCCTGGGGGCACGTCTGTGTTTTGTATATGTTTTCAACAAGTAATTGGAAAGAATCATTACACACAGTGTTCCACAGCTATAGGATTACATAAGTTTAGGATTACATACTTTTTACTTTACTATGCAGTAGGATTAAATACTAAGATACTAAAATTTCTCCAACAGGCTGCATCACATATGATCTTCACACTGCAGAACAGTAATTAACTGCAGTGGCTGTATTGTGATTTGTATTTCGTTTGTAATGCAAAATTGATATTATTTAGGCCTACGTGCACATTAATGTTGTGGGAAAACTTCCCATTCATTAATCTCCTTCATTTAGCAAAGAGTGCCATCTATGAAGCCAATCACACTTGGAAACCCTAACATCATATTAATATTAAAATCATGTTAACTGATTCAAGTCTCAAAGCTTCATACTAAATAAATTTCTTGTTGTTTAGACTGATATCTGAAATTCTGTGGGATTCTTCTTTGATCAGGCTTAGGCTCACCACAAAGGTTTAGATTAGCCATTTTAATGCAAGCGTCAGTGACAGCCCGACAAGCGGTTGCTTTAGAATATGCTCAGCATCACTGATTTTGTATCGCAAACCCCCCTTGGCAAAAACCTGGAGGGCAACACAAAGAATTTGCTCCGAACTCAGGGCGTGTCCACGGAGTGTCATATGAGCGATTGACTGCGGAGAAGATTGTTAATAGAAATGATGGACTGTGCTGAGAAACGCTAAGGCTCACACAGATAATTATCAGGGAACGAGGAAACATTAAAGCGGGGTCTGACCAGCCTCTCCCGACGGAGATTTCTCCGTAGTGTTTGTGCTTCAATGTGCGAAGCTCAGGGTTGGTTTAAGTAAACCTGCTAGCGAGCAGGTTAGCTTCACAGAGTATGTTGCCAGAGTAACTGACTCCAAGTTACGCTGAACTTGCTTTGTGAAACCGAAAACCTAGAGTATCCGTAAACTCTGAGTCAACTTACTCTGAGTTTTCACTAAACCTGCTTTCTGAAATGCCCCCCTTGTCAGCTGCCACAGAGAGGGAAGATATGTGAAAATAACATCTAAACATTGATCATACAGAGTGCTGCTGGAAATTACAATGGAGAAGAAGGTCCATCCACCTCCACAGAACAATGTACCTCAGTAAGATGTGGTTCAGAATTGGCCCATGACTTAGACCTGGCACTGTGATATTCAATGTCATTTTTTTAGCTCCCTGTAAAAGGTGTATTTTTAGAAACAAATTGAAAAATCGAATTTAGAAATGGATCACACAAGGCTGCAGATATAAAAGACAATAATGGAAATACAACTGCTGGAACATCAGTTAAAGGTGAATGAGGTGCCCACAGGTGGATGATTTTACTTGTTTGAAGAACAAGATATTAACCTCTGTACTGCATTTGTACTTCCAGGAAATAAAGAAGACTTCATAACTAATTGCTGCAGTAATTGAACGACCACTATCAAATTTAAACACTGGTTATTTTAGGTTTTACATATAGCACAATGATCATTCAGGGCTCAAATTGAAGTAAACACTTGGGCCAACATATTTATTCACCTCCAGTCTTCTATTTTCATCATTTAGGTTACATTTGGGAAGATTAAATGCAAAAAAAATGTCGAAAATCAAAAACGCCTTTAATTTTTTGAGATTCTAAATGTGTGTGTGGATCTGTGAATTGAACATTTTCCATGCTGCACATTTTCTGTTCAGCAGGGACTTTGGAAATTTGGAGTTCAGATACAACAAATTGTTCAAGAGTTACACGGTTTTGATCAAGGGTCATCATTCGTCCTCAAAATTTGCCAAACCTCTACAAAGTACAAATAAAAAAGAAGCCTGTCACTATAAATCCGTGGTTGCAATTTTTTTATGTCTTCTGTAATAGAACACAAACAAATATTAGTCACAATTCAGTGTTATGTGGTTTTTAATCTAAAGAATCCAGCAGGAAAGGCCTCTCCATTGTGGCAGACGCAGAGAGAGAGGGCTTTTTCACCCGCCCTTCGCGCTCCGTGTGTGTGTGAGCATGCTGGGGCTGGTCTCTATAGGAGCGTAGGCTCTTAGCTGTCCCTTGGGCACAGCTCTGTCACTCAGCGCGCACCACCGACCCAGGGTTTTGCATATATGTCTAGCCATAGTCCAGCTGGTGAGGAAGGTGGTCTGCCGTAAACAACTGCGCAATACGCGACAGGCTCTTGAATAACTAATGAACCAGGAAAGACTGAAAAGAGGGAGCGAGGAACATAAAGCAGCCTCTTTCAATTGAAAGTGGTGTTTGAGGAAGGAAACTTCCAAGAAGAGCGTGCGTTTGAGCTAATGGATTTTTACGCACCCACATAACCATCCAAAAACTGACGTTACTGACGTTTACTGACGTTTTATCGCACTGGTAACGGTATCATGACTTGTTTAGACGGTAAGTGGGCAATTTCTATGATAAAAATAAAAAGTTGTTTTACATCCTAGTATTTTTAACAGCAAAATAGTTGTATGTTTTGGCGCAAAGAACATGGCGGACAGCTGTGTTTGGTACGTGATTTCGGGCGAATGGCTGCATGTAGACGGTTGAAAATCGGTATGCAGGTAGTCATGATAGTATTAAATCTTTTGAGTTTGTGTTTTGGACTGTGTATTAAGAATGTTTTAAGTTATTAAAACTATTTACTGCAAATTTGCAGAAGCGCCCCTAGCGGGCCCGTTCTGCAGTAATGGGATAAAATGACAAGCATGTTGTTTTTATTTGACACTGGGGAGGTGATAGGCTAATCAGTAATGATGGTAGCAGATTCTGTCTCTCAGTGCTCTTGCATCTTCTGCATCTGCGATGTGGTCAGGATTTATTTCAGGATTGGTCACTGGATGAGTGGGACATTGTCTGATCAGCAGTCAGTGAGATCCCCAATGCTCATCTCTACCCTGGCTCCTGCTGCGGGTCAGGCTCAGGATCAGGGCAAGGGGTCAGCAAATATGGCTGGCAGGGGAACCTTCTGTCTGTAATTACCAAACTCTCCTATGATAGATAATACATGGATACAGTTTAAATTATCAGTGGCAAATAGAACTAAATATTGATTATGAGAGGATATGGTTATATGTACTGTATATATTCACCATGGGCAAATCTAGCAGTCCCTGTACACTCATGAAAACTTTACAAGTCATGCACAGACCCAGGCCACTTTGCTTCCATGTTGCTGATGATGTGGGGTGTATCATATATGATCTTCACACTGCAGTAATTAACTGTGGTGGCTGTATTGTGATTTGTATTTCATTTGTGTCACAGTAAAAAAATTAAAAAATAAAATATAACTGGGCAGGGACCCAAGTGCAGTTATTCTCCAGATGGTAGTTATAACCAAAAAATGAACAAAAAAGAAAAGGAAAAGAAACTAACCAACCTGAGTCTGGGTGGCTGAGGATCGAACACCGGGCTGCAGTGTTGGCGACTCACTGATTTAACAGCAGTCGCCACGGAGACGCGACAGCCACACCAGACTAGGAAGTGGATCCCGGCTTGCTGAATCCAAAAGCGGGATCCAAACGCGATGAAGAGAAGCGAGACGGTAATGGTGCCGCGCAGCGCTTCTCCAGTATAAACGCGATCACAAAGGGGAGGCGCCAATTCCCTGATCGCGTAGAGAGGGGGAACCGAGACGGCCGACGGGGCTGGAGCAGTGAGGGAGAGCGCGGGGGACTCGCTGCCCGAACGACGATGTAGAGGAGGATTGCCGGACACCAGGACGAGTATAAAATTCTGACCCTACACTAATCAAAAACTATGTCCTACCTTACCTCTGAACCTCCCGGTCCGTACGATCACTGAGGATCTTCAAATCGTCAGCTACCCACTTTCCCTGACAACACCGCGAGGCATAGGCAAGAAGCAATGCAGCAGCAACCTGCTAGACTTCAGGAGTGTCTTATATACCTGAGCGAGCAGGTGCTGCCACTCTAATGAAACCATAATTGATTCAAGTCTCAAAGCTTCATACTAAATAAATTACTTGTTGCTTAGACTGACACCTGCAATTCTTTGGGATTCTTCTTTGATCAGGCTTGTGGCTCTATGACTTTGGAACACCACAAAGGTTTATATTAGCCGTTTTAATGCAAGAGTCACATTTCTGACAGTCCGACAGACGGCTGCTTTAGAATATGCTCAGCATCACTGATTTGTGTATCGAAACCCTCCTTGGCAAAAATCTGGAGCGCAACACAAGGAATTTGCTCCGAACTCAGGGCGAGTCCACGGATTGTCATATGAGCGATGTGAGAGCAGAGAAGGTTGTTAATAGAAGTGATGGACTGTGCTGAGAAACGCTAAGGCTCACACAGATAATCCTCCGTAGTGTTTGTGCTTTGATGTGAAAAACTCAGGGTTAGTTGAAGTAAACCTGCTATCGAGCAGCTTAGCTTCACGGAGTATGTTGCCGGAGGAACTGACTCCAAGTTATGCTGAACTTGCTTTGTGAAACCGAAAACCTAGAGTATCCGTAAACTCTGAGCCAGCTTACTCTGAGCTTTCACTAAACCTGCTTTCTGAAATACCCCCGTGATCAGTCACCTGATTATTATTATTATCATTATTATTATTATTATTATTATTATTATTATTATTATTATTATTATTATTATTATTACTAGTGGTGGTACTGAGGTGCACAGACTAGGAGTCGAGTCCAAGCCCTGCTTCTGTCTGTGTGGAGTTTGTATGTTCTCCCTGTGTCTGCATGGGTTTCCTCCAATTTCACATTTTTTTCCTTTCACATTCAAGTTCATGTTAGGTCAACGGGCATATCTAAAGTGCTGCAGAGTGTATATGTGTGTGTGTGCGTGCCCTGCAATGGACTAGTGCTTTGTCTAGGTTGCTTGTCACCTTGTGTTATTGTTTAGGACCCAGCTTCCCTCCACCCGGAATTTGATTAATATGTGTTTTTCCTTTTTAATGATTTTTTTTATTTTTTATTTTTTCATTTTTTATTTTTATTTTTATTTATTTATTTATTTTATTTTTTTTATTGAACAATAAAAACAAGTACGTACAGACTTCTTGTAGAGGTAGAAGGAACAATATAAAAGTAAAGAAAAATAGAGACAAAAAAACTAAGAAAAACCAAGAAAAACTAAGAAAAGGAGCAAATACCTAAAACAAAAGGAATTTAGAAACATCAAGAACAACTTTTTTAGCATATTCAGAACTAAGACATTTCAATGAGGAGAAGTACCGCTTAAAATCAATTAGGAAACTGACAATAAAAACAATATTGACCAAATCAGATACTTTTTTTGTCAAGGTAATGAGCCCTCGCTTCGTGGTGGGAAAGAGAGATTTATTTGAGATACACTCCCATAGGGCATCAAATAACAACAATCGAATATCTTCCCAAAAGAAAAGATAAAATTCAACTGTTAGACCATCAAGGCCTGGTGATTTGCCCTTAGCCATTCGCAGGATTACTTCATCTAACTCCTCAACAGTCAAATCTTTTTCCATCACGGTCTTAAAATAAGAGTCAATTGTAACAATGGATTCATTAATTTTCTTCAAAAAATGTCTGGCACTTGGATTTGGAAAATTTAGAACTGTACAAATTACTATAAAAGGCTCTAATAGTTTCGTTTATTAAATCCGAATCTTCAGTAACACTGTCATTAACATATACTTTTGAAATTTTCTTTTTGGACTGTCTCTGTTTCTCAAGCCCAAAAAATATTAGGAATTTTTCTCGCCCTCCTCAATCCATCGGGCCCTGGAGCGAATAAAATAAATAAATAAAATAGGTCATCGAGTTGAGATTTGAGATCATCTAATTGGCTTCTCTCCTCCGACGTTAACAGAGGTTTAGCACATAAGGAATTGATATTATTAATAATTTGTGACTGTTTGTCTCTCAACTGATTAGCAGCGTGCTTACCAATTCTAATAGCTAGAGATCTTACACTGAATTTAAACCACTCCCATTTGCTTAAGGGTGAAGATTCCATGAGTGAAATTTCATAAATGAGGCTCCTGACTTCTTTACAAAAGTGTTGATTATGCAAAAGGTTACTATTAAATTTCCAAATTGAATTTGAGGGAAATTTACAATTGTTCAAGGAGAGGAGTAATGAAACTGCACAGTGATCAGTTAAAGGAGATGCTGAGATTTCACACCTTAAAACCCTATCCAACATATTATGAGGGATTATCCAGTAATCTTGAACACTGACCATTATTTGAAGCATTAAACCCGGTGTATTGTCTGGATTTTGGGTTTCTTATCCTCCAGCAATCTGTCACAGTAATGTTGAAAACCAAGTTAGTGAAATTTTCATCAAAATGGTGATGCTGCCCTCTAGAGGGAAGACGATCAAAACTACATTAAAATCACCTCCTATTATCAACTGATCTGTCGAGTACTTTATTTTTCAATTTTTTACCTTCTCACAAATGTCTGAATAGAAAATGTTGTTTTTTGCTTTGCTGTTATACCCATACACACAAACTAAAATGAATTTAACTCCGTCAATCTCCACTACAACCATTAACCAATGACCATTAGTATCACCTATGTGTTCCAAAATGGAACCAGGAAACTTGTGGAACAAGATCATCACACCAGCTGAATGAGATGTGCCATGACTAAAGTAGGTAAGATCTCCCTATTGAGTTTGCCAAAAACGTACATCCTCGCTCAATGAGTGTGTTTCTTGCAGAAAAAAACAATTAGCCTTTTGCTCCTTACAATAAAGAAAAATAGCATTACGTTTAACATTATTTCTTAGTCCTCTAGTATTTAACGTTAGTAAAGAGAACATAAACCAAACCAGAAATAAACTCACCAAAAGATGACGGTAAGCAGGAATGTATAAAGTGACTTAGCCATTAACCAACAACGATAACCTTGCAGTAGCCCTTAAACCGAGAAACAAATTGTCCTTTGATACAAATGGGAAAAAGTTATTCAGGATCTACTCTTTTATTGTCTATCAGCGCATAACCTTCCTTCAGGTAAGCTCTCTTCCCCCTGCTCCTGGCCTCCTGAGCCAGCGGCCAAAGTTTATTTTGGCTGATTCTGTCCTCCATAGAAAAGTCTTCCTTAAATCGAATGTGTAGATCCTTACAGACTTTAGCATCTTTGGACTTTAACCAGACCTCATCCCGAACAGTGCGCATACTGAACTGTCTGATAACAGCTCGAGACGTTATCAGAAGTGACAGCACTAGTTTTCTTCCCAAGCCGATGAACGGTGTCCACTGTGTCCCGCAACCGGTCCACTGATACCGGGATAACCTTTGTGAGAATCCCGATGATAGTCTCCCGTATGTTCTCACCCTCCTTTTCAGGTAAACTCATCACTCTCAGGTTCCACCGTCTTTTATATCTGGCATGTTCAGCACAGGAACTTTTTATCTTCACATTCACGATCTGTAGTTGGTTTATTTGCAACTGAAGCTTGGATATGTCTTTTTTATTTTCCTGTATAGCTGCCGTATTCGCCTTGATGCGCTTTTCAATACCCCTTAAGATGTTTGTCTGAAAGTCCATCTTTTGGTTAAGCAGCTGTATCGCCTGTAAGATGGCCGTTGCAGAGTTCTCCTTGTGGTCAGTTTCCAGCATCTTCATCTTCTTTACCGATATCTTTTTAACTGGAGTGTGGTCTCGGTTCACTTTTTCAGCTTTACCTATTTTTCCTGCACTTTGTTCAGAAGTAGGAGCATCAGCATCTACTTCAATTTCTTCTACACTTTCCTCATTATAATACTCCCGAAGGGCCGTCAGGCTGTAATCATGTTCCGACATTGTAACGAAAAATAGCAAGTAGAACAGCACACAAAAGGACTAACAAAAGTGGAACGTTAAAATCAGAGCTACTGCTAAAACAAAAATGTAAAATACTTGGCTGAAGCAATACATTTCTAAAAACAACAGAGCCTGCTCAAAAAACCCTCCTCTCACTCCGCCATCTTAAGCCACCTTTTTTAAATGATCAAAAGGCTCTATGCACAACAGGACTGTGATGCGTTTCTGCCTTTATACCGGCATTCCAGCTTCCGGTCAGCTTAGGCGACTGTAAACAAAGTACTGGGAATACAGAGATTTACATTTGCATAATGAGTAAGAACGTTTTGCGATTTCAAAAACAAGAAAGAGGGGCATCAGAACATTGTTCTGTCCCGTTGTGTTCGGTGTCAGCAAGGTATAACTCTCTTGTGAGTTTTCATTCATTTCTGCTGGACGAGGAGATCAGAAAGTTTTCAACATCAAGAGGGATAACATTCAAATCACCAAACACACAAACGTCTGTAGTGTCCATTTCACTGGTATGGACATGAACTGAGAATGAAAATGACGTGAGCTTAGTTGCAAGGGTATGAAACTCCACAGCCTGAACAGTCATTGTATCATGACATAGGAGACTTCATATTAAAAGATCATGTGTCCCTCTAAATCATTAACTAATACATTATAATACATTACAAGTAATACATACTGTGAACTGTGAAAATTGTGCAATAGCATTCATTTCTATTCAATGTGCAATGTATATATATCATTATGTTAGGGCTGCAACTAACAATTATTTTAATAATCGATTAATCGGCCGATTATTTTTTCAATTAATCTATGAATCGGGTTAAAAAAAAAAAAAAACTTTATTTATGTCTTTATTCAGAAATATAACATTAAATAACAGAGCAAATAAGTGCTTACAATAAATGAATAAAAATAAATTGCATTTATTAATAAATTAAAATAATAAATAAAAATAAGTGCATCTCTACAAACACTACATACAAACTCATTCATGCTCTTTCTTTAGGAACTTTGCATTGCAAGCCAAAAATGTTAGCATGTCAACATGCTCCTGGCTAAAGCTGGCTCTCATTTTAGAGACTATATTTCCTGCCGCAGAAGATAAACGCTAAGACAGTGTTGAAGTAGCAGGAATGCATAAATAGGACTAGGCTAGCTTGGCCAATATAGGATATCTGTCTCTTAACTCCATCACTGTCATTATCCAGCTAACAAGCATCAACTGTGCTATTCCAGTTCGCATAGTGTGAGTGCGCTGTTACGTTTCCTCACTTCAAACAAACTCGGGATATTGTGGTGAGTTGCGCTGTTGTTGAGCTCCGATCATCCACATCGGTGACTGCTAGTGATGCGAATTCCGGCTCTTTTGGCTTGGCTCATTAAAAAGAGCCGGCTCTTTCGGCTCCCAAGTGGCTCTTTAGATTTTTTGTAGCTTAATTTATTATCAAAGTATGTGTAAAATGAATTACTAATGTAAAAACACATAATATCCAATGTTTGTTATTATTAATATGCTTTTTATTTATATACTCACAATGGAACACAGTAAAATAAATTATAAAACACAAAGACCCATCTCAATTACAGGTCCAATCTGGTCTCAGGTTTCTGATTATGTGTATTTTTTGTAAATTTGCAACTATAAACAGGGAAACAAGACATCATCAACCAAACATCACTCAACAAAATATAAATAAAAATGTGCAAAAATGAAAAAGCAGCATCCAGGTTACAGTTTTTAATAAAGATTAGCATAAAAAAAAAACCCAAGGCTCTCATCTTTGATCTGACCTGTTTTAGAAAAGATTCTCTTTGAAAAGATTTTATAGATTTTAGATTTTATATATTTAGATTAGATTCAACTTCATTGTCATTACACATGTACAAGTACAACGCAACGAAATGTAGTTTAGCATCTAACCAGAAGAGCAATAATCAGCAATGTGTCGGAATGTACAATAAATTAAAGATATATAAATCGGCTCACAATCAGGAACCGGCTCCCGTCGTTCATTTCAAAGAGCCGACTCTTAGATTCGGATTGGTTGCGACCGACACATCACTAGTGACTGCAACATGTTTTCATTTCGAGGGCTGTATCAGCACCGGTCAGTTCGATTTTGCAAAGCTTGCATGTTACACATGTTCCTACACTTTTGAGGACTTAAGCCGAACTTTCTTCTCTGCGTCGGTCATGTTTTATTTGTAGAATTTATTTAATTCTTAACTATAACTTATTTTGAAGATTCCGCGTCCGTGCTGGCTCCGCCTTGCTCCGTTCAATCGCTCGTTTTTTTTTTCCAGCGTTGAAGTGCCGCAAGTAACGTAAGCGGATATGATAAGGCGGGGGACACATAAATCATGTGACACAACGAATCGATAATGATATTCGTTGTCGACACTTTTAATAATCGATTATTATCGATTTTTATCGATTCGTTGTTGCAGCCCTATAATATATATATATATATATATATATATATATATATATATATATATATATATATATATATATATACACACATGTGTACAAATATATATATATATATTTGTACAGTGTGTGTGTGTGTGTGGTGTATGTGTGTGTGTGTATATATATATATATATATATATATATATATATATATATATATATATACGTATATATACTTTAATATATTTAATATATTTAATAATATTTTAATCGTGTATATGTGCTTATGCACATGTGTGTATATATATGTCTATATGTGTTGTGTACATTTTTGTATCTTTATTACTATTATTCTTTGTTTTTCCTCTATTTATGTGTATATATGTATATATGAGCCTATGTGTATATCTCAGGTCTCTACACCCTTGTTATTCTTGCACATCGGAGACTGGAGAAACGCAATTTCGTTCAGATGTACAGTCCCTGCTGTATAGTCTGAATGACAATAAACTTCACTTTGACTTTATTATTAAGATTATTAAAAATAATAATTATTCATTATGAAGATACGTGTTCAGTGTCCGGCGTTTAAAACCGGAAGTTAGTCTGCCGGTATATGAGAACCCGGAAGACAAGCGTGCAGCCTGCCGACATGCACTCTGGCCCACATGCACTGTCAGACAGGAACCGGAAATACATGCCGTTTGTTAACATTTATTGAACACCAGAAAGGAATACTGCAGCTTTAAGTGAATGATTCGTAATACTTGTTTGGGAATAATTATACGTTTATATGTTTCAGCGCCTGTGTTTATCACTGTACACATTTGCGTTTTTTTTTTTTATGTTAGATTCAGTCATTTATGAATATTAAACAATATTTTTAACGTTTTCTTGACGCTGTCTAGATAGCCGTTAGCTATCTGGCTAACGCAAGCGTTTCAGATGTCTTGTTGGACGGAGCGATAAATACGTCAATAAAACAGGCTTTTCTTTGTTTAATTTTTGCAGTAGCTACTTTTCTCAGCAGTGAATACCTGCACTTATGTAATATTTGGTTATATACTTTGAATGGGACTCTTATTTTGATATACCGGCAAGTGAGACAGGGTGTGTGTGGTTTACCGCTAGTTTGCTTGGCACCGGTGCATGAGTGAATGAACCAGCGGGAGTTAATAAAGATAAAGTTATAAAGTTAATATAACAGTGTGGAACTGGAATTATTAATAAAGAGGCAGACACAACAACTTAGACACACGTCCTTTATTCAGCCAACAAAGATACTGACCTAACAGATATTAGTTAAAGACATGAACTAAGTGGGGCAGCGGTGCCGAGACTAATGTACGTAATGTATTAATAATATAATAATATAATATATTGCAATCGAGTTCATATTCTTCTTCTTTTGGGTTCATGGTGATTGGCATAATGTACTGGTGCCTTATCGCCACCTACTGGACTGGACTGAATTCCATACAAAGCAGTTAGCCCGCATACACTGTCTGTTTGTTAGACACCCTGTTTAGCCTCCTGCATGTTAGGCCCCAGAACAGACAATTCAAGGGAACGGATTATTATCTTGAAGGAACAATTTAAGTTTCTACAAACTTTTTTTCCACTTTGTTACTTCTAGGGCTCCGTAATTTTCTTTGCTGTGATCATCAAACCACATTTGCTATATTTACTTCTATTAAGTTGCCATATTACTATCTGCCTCCATTATATATCACTTTTTACAATACATTTTGTTGTTTTGTCCCATCAAACCACAGGACCGATACCAGACAGTTGTTAGAAACATTTCACTGCAAGTTCACAAGTCCCATAACTGCATGTGACAGATAAATCTGAATCTGAGGATATCCTTAAGGAAGTTTTAATTTTCCACATCCCTGTATCATTATTGAATTTCATTAGATCTACAGGACAAAGTTATGCTTCCATTCAGTCTAATTTTCATATATAACCTTGTACACATTGTATGTTACATGTGACTTAATTCTGCACAAATATGAATAAATTGCAGTTTAAAAAATCTTGAGCTCTGTAAACTGTATTCTTAATGTAGCCTCCACACTATTCTATACATTTGTGTACCATTAGATATCCTTAGTACCTGCTCACAGGGCCAAAACTACTACCAAATAATATTCTGACCGTGATATTACTGTGTTTGATCGGTTGTACACGATCTTTGGGGTATTGTTAAGAGGAAGATGAGAAACACCGACCCACCAATAAAAACGAGCTAAAGGCCACTATCAAAGCACCCTGAGCTTTAATAACACCTCACAGCAGTGCCACAGGCTGATTGGCTCCATGCCATGCTGCACTGATGCAGTAACTCATGGTAAACCAGCTCCAACCAAATACTGAGTGTACAAATTACAGTACTTGTAAGAAGCTGGACATTTCTGTATTGTACATTCTTTTCTGTCTGATCACATGAAATTCTCTAATAATTTGAGATACCTGATTTCTGTGAGCTATGAGGCATTTTGGTTTCAAAAGTAAAACAACAAAAGGCTTTAAATACAGTATGTCACTTTAAATGTAATGAATATAAAATATATTAAGTCCCACTTTAGCACTGTTAATTAATGTAGACACTGAACATTTAGTATCTGCACTAAATGCTGACTGCTGCATGTTTAAAAGCAAACAGAAAAGAAAAAGCAAGCCGTGTACTACAGCATTAACAACACAGAACTTTCCATTTATCTGTTAGTTCAGTATCTTTGTTGGCTGAATAAAGGACGCGTGTCTAAGTGTAGGTATTCGCTGTTGAGCGAAGTAACTACTGCAGAAATTAAACAGAGAAAAAGCCTGTTTTAGTGACGTATTTATCGCTCAATCCAACAAGACATCTGAAACGCTTACGTTAGTCAGCTAGCTAACGGCTATCTAGACATCGTCAACAAAGTGTTATTATTAATAGTAAGATCAAAATTAGTGGATCTAACATTCAAAAAACAACACAAATGTGTACAGTGATAAACACAGGTGCTGAAACATCGCTGTCTAAACGTATAATTATTCACAAACAAGTATTACGAGTCATTCACTTAAAGCTGAAGTAGTCCTTTCTGTTCTTTAATAAATGTCAATAAACGCTACGTATTTCCTCTTATTGTCTGACAGTGCACTGATGTCATGAATAGTCTGACAGTGCATGTGGGCCTGAGAATGCATGTCTGCAACCCCCTCTTTTTATGATGATGATGGTGATTGTTATTATTATTATTATTGTGGTTGCTGTTGCATTCACAATGTAAATATCAGCCCCGATATTGCTGAAGTGTAGAAATGAAAGTATTTTACACTAACAGTAACGCGTTGAGACTTTATGTCCCCGATGGCTTTCCATACGCGCCTCGGTCGGCATACTCGGGTATGCGACGTCACACTGTTGGATGAGGAAGTGCTTGTGAGAACTTCGTGTTTATCCGAGTGTTTTTGTTCTGTTATTAATGAAGTTAAATTTGAAAGATTTTAGAGTTTAATCGGAACGCTGTCCCTCACTTTGATCAGACTAATTAAATCAGGGATTAATTATCTAATCGCAGTAACTGGATCAGATGGAGATCTCTCACCTGACGGAAGATGAAATGGCTGAAGTTAAAAAGGAAGTGAGTTTTTATTTGATCTTCAAATAACATTCATAATACAAAATGCCAATTCACCGGTTGAAAAGTCACTCTGTAAACGAACACGGTTTTGCTGGTTTATATTTCTTACATATATTCTCATGGTGGTACTTTTAAGCGCACGGGAGCGCGCACACACTCTCATGAACGCGCTTGGACTGGGGTACAGGTGAGGCAGTGAACATTAGTGTGTGTCAGTGTGTCAGATCTGTGGGATGGCTTAACGCCCCCCCCCCCCCCCCTAAATGTTGTGTTTATGTTTAACGTTCTCACCGGAACCCTAACCCTCCTAGCGTGGTGAGTCTTTGCTCCTGCTTGGTTCCCGCCCACAGATGTCCATATATGGCTAATGCAAATAAGCTTATGTATATATGAGGTGTTCCAGGTAATACTGATTGACAAACCCAAAGCAGTAACAGAGGAAATTAGGGAATTAGTGGAAGTTCTTATGTCATTGATTGAAGTGATGGAAAATGTTTCCGTCATTAGTAGTGACAACAGGAATAAGCTCAGGGTTAGTGAGTGTTAGGGATTAGCTGTAGCATTTACATTTACAGCATTTAGCAGATGCCCTTATCCAGAGCGACTTACAATTGGTACAGTCGTGCAATCCAAGCAATTGTGGGTTAAGGGCATTGCTCAAGGACCCAACAGTGGCAGCTTGGCAGAGGTGGGATTTGAACCCTGGACCTTCTGGTCCATAGTCTAGTACCTTACTCGCTAGGCTACCACAGTCCCAGATAGCAGATAAAAGGCTTAGTTATATTCATGAAAGGTCAGGAATCAAAGCTGTCATTGCACTACCTGTATGTCCACTGGGTGTTGTCAATTCCGTCTGTCTATAACATATTGCTTATGGCTCTCCACAGGGGTCGAAACAAGACTGAAAAATGCAAAAGTGAGAAATCTGTTAATATGAATCAGTGTGGGGGTAGCTTCAGGCCAATCACAAAATGGATCGTATAACACCAGCTACTGATTCTGATGCCGTAGCACTTTAGCTCACCTTATTTTAGCTAGCTAGTTATCTTAGCAAGCTAACATTAAAATTATGCTGTGTCTGATTAGTTAGCTAGCTTATCTCATGTATGATCATAACCTGGTCCAGTATTTGTCACAGAAGCATTTAGCACTAGCCTCAGTAGTGAGCATCATCCCAGTCGATCTGTAGCGTGTACGGATTACTTGTAGCAGGAACTAACTGCACTAGCAGAGTGAGTGAATTTCCCACAATGCTGTTCCCTCTCCTCAGGTGCTGGAGCGCCTGCGGCCGTACCTGGTGGAGAAGCTAATCGCCGAGCGACACTACGACTACCTGCGCTCGCGGAAGATCTTGACGCGTGAAGACACGGAGGAGATTAACTGCAAGTGCACCAGAAGCAAACGGGCAGGGAAACTGCTGGACCTGATCTCAGAGAATCCGCGAGGCCTCGATACACTGCTCGAGTCGATCCAGCGCAGCGGGACCCTCAACTTCATCATTGCCAGAATCACTGACGAGGTGCAGCGCGTCAAGAATGAGAAGCTGGAGGCACTGAGAGGTAGCTTGCTAATACACTAACACGCTGACATTAGGGCTGTAAGTCCAGACTCCAGTTTCGTTCTATTATTGCTAGTATTTGCACTCAGACTTTTCTTGGTCTTTGGACTCCTGTGATTTTAGTTTGGTTTTGTTTGAGATGTGCTGCAGTTTTTATCTTTTGTTACTGTATCTAATTATTGAATTGACTTTGGGCGACTCGGTGACACAGTGGTTAGCGCTGTGTTTTGTTTGGGACGGATAAGACAAAAACAGAAGTGTTTAATTCAAATAAGAAGCTTTATGTCTGGAAAACGTTAACCGCTGCATTCCAGCAATTTGAGCGTTATTCCATCTGTGAAACATGGTGGTGGTACAATCACGGATCTTTGTGGTTCTGGACTGAATAGACCTGCTAACATGCTGGCATGCTAACCACATAACCATAATCAGTACCGTTATGCTATATCACATGCTACATTTTAGCTAGTTAGCTTTGACATACACCAGCACAAACTAAACAAACAGTCAATGCAAGCATGCTAATCAGCTAACGATTTAACTGCCTAATATCATTAATATGATGCTATAGCACCAGCTGCTGGAACTGAACCGGGTAATGACTGTCTTACATGGTAACTAGCATTAGCCTTTGCTAATGGCTTCTTTTGAAAATGTATGTGAAGTCGGCAGGGCTTTTTGCACGTGTGATATCAGGTTGTGTGTGTGCAGCAGTAGGTGTGTCCAGCTCGATGATGAAGGGCGGAGCCAGTAATGACCTGTCGAAGGCGGAGTTCTATGACTACGATAAGTACTCCACCTTCTGTCTCCACCCTGATGGAGAACGAAGCCCCGCCTCCTCCGTTCACAGCAGCTCTATGAACCTACCATGCGGCCTGAATCGGCAGAGGGGGCGGGACTGTACATCAGAGGGCGGAGCTGCTGCTAGTTTAAACGTTTCCACAACTTCGTGTCTTCCTAAACCTGGTGATCCTGGAGCTCCTCCACTTCCTGATGACATCACTTCGGAGGACCATGACGTGGATGCTGGAGCTTGTGGGAGCACAGGAACTAGCGGGGATGCTAACTTCCTGCCGCTACGCTCCCGTTCATTAAATTTTTCCATCGATAACATAGTCTGAGACTCAGCACTTCCTCTGTTTCATCACTTTCTGTATTTTAATGTTCCATGCCAAGGGTAGGGGGATGAGGGTTAGGGGACAAAGGCGAACATGATGAATCACAGAAGTACCTCAGGGATCAGTCCAAGGTCTGATGACTGTTTTTATTGTTTAGCATTTTATTCGGCTTTTCAACCAAACAAAGGTCCAAAGACTCGCCCATATCTAGGTTCTAAATTCACTGCATAGCAACTGTGGCTATGTGCAGTTATTTGGTGGTACCCTGCATCGCACTCAAGCCCGCTTTCAGAGGTCAGCTCAGGTAGGGTGCGGTTCAGTTGAGCAATCATGTTCAGGCACGGTACAAGGTAACCGGGAACAATGAAAGATTTATTCCTTTTTTATTGTTTACATTTCTTTTAAACAGGTTCAGGTTCTATTTGAAACCTTTCATGCTCCCATATACTTTCGATCAGAACATAGGGGGATTATGCTGCCTTCAAGTGGTGTCGGAAATATCGTATTTACGAGATGAGGTCACAAACATCACCGCAATGCCATATTTACCAGTGGGAAACTCGGATTTTTCGATAAGCCCCGACTTTCCGAGTTGGGGGTGTGTCAGTAACGAAACATCATGGCGGCTGCCGGCATGGATGCTGCTACTACAGTAAACGGAAAGTTTTTAGCTTACTAACAGTAGTTTTGCATGTTAACTGTACAGTTTAAGCTAGTGTACATTTTGTCCAACTTGCACTAATGTTAATGAGGAATTACAACAAAATAATATTATATAATATAAAATATTACTCATCTAATTCGTGTCCTGTTTGCTTCATTCTCTTCAAGTAAGGCTAAATAAACTTGCTGGTTTTGCCTATACACAAATAGAAGTAGTACAAACAAAAGTTTACTTTTGGCGTCATCACCCGACAAAAAACACTTGAATGTACATCATGTGGTAAGTACCACCTCCGAACTCTACTTCCGAGGACGACATGAAGGCAGCATTAGCCGACAGTGGGTGGGGTTTTTGGTAAGCGTCATGGAACATGCAGCATGAGATCTGATTGGTTGATAGTAATTCATAAGTAATTTGTGTTCAAGCAGATAGATGAATAACTACACACTCATACTGGGCCAGGGATTTTTTATGGTTTTTGTAATGTATATGATGTTTATATTTTTGTATGATTGAACGTTAAATGTTTATATGACAGAACATGAGGTAAACGTTTAATAGTTTAATGTTTAGCTTTATTGTTCACTGTGCAGTACTGTGGTTTGGTCAACAGAGGGCAGAGTCTCTGTTCTGAGGTAATAGTAAAATAAACACTGATATTTTAATTCAAGAGGATTAAAGTCATTTTTGTAAATAAAACTATTTTGCAAATAAAAAAAGCGTGACATCGAGTTCTGATTGTAGGTTCAATATTGTGTGCGAGTGAGAGTGAAAGCTTGTCAGCATTTAGAAAACTATGTAGGAAGCAGTGTGTTATTAGAGCACTACGTTGGTAATCGTCGTCCCACGTCATGTTGGTGTACCAATCTGGTGTCAGAACCTTGTTGCCAGGTGACGGGTAGACCAATCAGAAGAGGGATTAGTGTTTATGGGAGACTGAGAAGCTTTTCAAGTTGAAACACAAACACCTAAATGACTGCGCTGTTCCTCTCTCTCTCTCTCTCTCTCTCTCTCTCTCTCTCTCTCTCTCTCTCTCTCTCTCTCTCTCTCTCTCTCTCTCTCTCTCTCTCTCTCTCTCTCTCTCTCTCTCTCTCTCTCTCTCTCTCTCTCACACACACATATGTTTATAATGCGAATGTCTTCAGGTTTTATTTGGCCGCTGCACTGAGTGAGTGACTGAAGGTGAGTACACCTTGTTAGGGTTAATGCTACTGGCTGTTTTTAGGTGGTAGCCCCGGCTAATTGCTAATCCGCTCTATCCTTATCTGGCGGTAATTCGTAATGCTAACCTGTATCGCTTAATCCCCAGTACTAATGCTAACGCCAGCTGGGTTAAATCTACACAGGTACTAGTACATTGCTAGCGTAATTATTATTACAGAGCCAATACAATACCTGGAAGCATTAACATGATTATTATTACTGCAGTATTATGGATCTGTCAGTAGCTTAACGTGTTACATGATCACAAGTCAGGTCCGTTTTGTGTGTAGCTTCTGCTAAGATATTAAGCAGTATGGTGTGGTAGTCAAGTCAGATTTATTTATATAGCGCTTTTTACAATGGAGCATTGTCTCAAAGCAACTTTACAAGTTTAGATTATCTCCTAATAACTACGTTCTCGATTTTGTTGATTGTAAGGCTGTCCTTAGGTTTGGCTGATATGTACAGCTGTGTATCATCTGCATAGCAGTGGAAACTAATGCCATGTTTACGAATAACTGAGCCTAGTGGTACACGTGTGATATGGGTGAGGTGTGTGTATCGGTGGTAAGCGGTTGTATGATCTACATGTTTATATGGGGTGATATCTTGCTCTAGCTGTTGTACAGGTCTGTTGTGGGCGTGGTAAATTTTATAGGATCATGTGAGCAGCAGTAGCTGCTGAACAGCACATGATCAAAAATCCATTCATGCTTAATCAGAACATCAGGAGGATCTGAGCTGATAATGATCAGTGGATTGATGTGTGTGTTGGTGTGGTACAGGAGGGTTCCCGGTTGAGTTCCAGGTTCTGTACTGAGAGATGGAGGATCGCTGGACTCCTCAGAACTCCTTGATAATGATGCCAGAGCCCTCTCAAGGTAAACACTCAATCTAATTATATTTATAGTGCCATAATGAATGACTGTACAGATGTGTGCTTGTTTGTTTGTTTGTTTGTTGGTTTTAGACCTTAAAGAGCTGTCGAGCATTTCCCAGATCAGTGCATCACATCTCACACACACACTCCCATCTGCACACTCCTACAGTGTACTTAGTGCTTTCTGCACCGAGGAGAACATCCAGCAATGTGTTACCTACATTAACCAGGTGGGTGAGGGTGGACGGTTGTGGGGTGTGTGAGTGAGTGTGAGAGAGAGAGATGATGGTGATGGTGTATTTGTGTTGTGTAGGAGGTGAGCTCTCTAGGTCTGGGTGGGGTTTGTGTAGAAGCTGGTGGAGTGCGTAATAGTTTGAACGCTGTAGCTGCGCTGAACCTGCTGTACGAACTGCTGCAGCTGCACAAGAAGAAACAGCGCACCCTACAGGAACTGGAGCATCGTCAGTTGAAGGGCTACAGCGACCTGGAGCATCTACAGCACAGCCACTCCCGCCTCAAAGTACACACAGTTACACACAACATCAAATATATACAAATACATCATACTACACAACAACATCTGCCTGAAAACAATTAAACTATACATAACACTAGTAACACAGTTTTTGTTACACCTTTTAATGTTATATTCAATTGCTTATGTCGAAAAACAAATTAAAATTGCTTTACAGCATCATAAACTGCGCTTTTGTGGACCACGGGCAACGAAAAATTATTGAATTTTTATTATTAGAAAAAAAGGTCACCAACAGGATGCCGAAGTATGCTTTTGTAGGCCTCACACATCCTAGCAGATGCTTTCCCCAGAAAGTACTTTTTCGCTCTTGTCTTTATAAAATGGCCACATACATAGCAAAATGCCGTCGGCTGGATGTATGCAAAAACTCTTGATGCCATCTACATGACTATCTAAGTTGCTGTGTACTGTAAGGAAAAAGGATGTTCTCCAAACTCGAAAAAATGGTCAATCTTTATTCCATGCAGTATCAAAGTACAAGAGTGTACTGAGGATTCAGCAGAGCAAGACTGATCACCCGGTAACAGAGTAACACACAATATATACATTTGAAAGTAGTGGTCCTTCCTAAGCTCCTCCTGTAATGGGTGTGGGGTGAAGTGTGAATACTGTCGTTATCAGAATCTGAATAGAGAATGAATTCACACCTGTCTGTCTAGGTCAATTCACTTACTATGCAATCCCAATCAATTAGATCATGTCTCTCCGTCTCTCAGGAAGGGCTATAGTGGCCCTATATAACTGTAGTTATACAGCTACCTACAATTCTGTACAGTCCAAGAAAGTTCTAGATAATTCTGGACAGTTCTAGAAACTTCTTGATAGTTCTCACAATTCCAGAAGCTTCTTAAGTATCTTGCAATATGGCGAATATCCTTAAAACTGGGGTTTAAGTTAGAGTAACTATTATTACTACTAATAACAATCGTTTGTATCTCCACGTCAGTGTGTGACTTGTGTGTGTGTGTGTGTGTGTGTGTGTGTGTGTGTGTGTGTGTGTGTGTGTGTGTGTGTGTAGGACCAGCTGGAACACAGTCGCAGGGAGAACTCTGGGCTGCATGAAGGGGAACGTCAGCTGCACCTGAAGATCAGAACTCTGCAGAGCTGCTTGAAGTCAGAGAAAGAGGAAGTAAGAGTCCATGACAGCCAGTCATTTCCTGTGGTTGCATCCCAAACGTCAAAGTAGACGATGGAAGGGACTGTGTGTGTGTGTGTGTGTGTGTGTGTGTGTGTGTGCGTGCGCAGGTGCAGAAGTTACAGAGCATCATCTCGAGCAGAGCCACTCAGTATAACCATGATAGTAAGCGCAGAGAGAGAGACAGCAGTAAACTAAAGGAGAGACTGAACCAGCTTCTGATGGACAAGAGGGACAAAAAGCTTGGTACGGCCTTCATCATCACCATCATGACCACCAGCAGTCCACATCCTAAATCACACACCCAGTACACTATACAGTCAATGTATTACTGCCAATACACTATAGAACACCTAATTTGTACATGCACTGATGTTAAACTGCTGTGTGTGTGTGTGTGTGTGTGTGTGTGTGTGTGTGTGTGTGTGTGTAGCGATTGAGATGATGAACTGTGTGAGCCGTTCTGATGGTAAGAGAGGAATGTGGAAGACCTGCAAGATGGAGGCCAGGTACCCCCACTTTTATTGTGTAGCCACACCCATGAATAAATTGTCCTGCTCTAAGCCACGCCTACCAGAAATTTGGACCTCATTTAATTGTAATGGGTGCTATAGATATGATTTATTTTGTGTGTGTTCAGACATGAAGGTGAGATGTATCGAGTTCTGCTCAGTGATTATGAGCTCAGGCAGCAGAATCTGATGCAGGAGAATTCTGAGCTGAAGAAGCTGTTGCACCACATGAAGGAGGACATGAAGTCCATCTTGAGTCCGACGCACACACGCTGCAGCAGGACGGAGGACAGTCTGGAGCAGGTACACACCCACACACACACAGTAAACAGCTGTAAAACTGGTAGCTGACTGAAAAAACAGTCCACCTCACTGAGCTGTGTGTGTGTGTGTGTGTGTGTGTGTGTGTGTGTGTGTGTGAGAGAATCAGGTGAACTGTGAGCTGGAGGACGGTGGTGGTGATGATAGCAGTAAGGAGGCTCTGGAGCAGGTTTGTGTGGAAGCTCGAGAGCAGCTCACCAACAGCATCCGGCACCAGTGGAGGAAACTGAAGAACCGCATGCACACACTCGATACACAGGGTATCACATCATAACACCAGTACTGTATACACACACCCTGTACAGGGTATCATGTCACTTTGTGTGTGTGTGTGTGTGTGTGTGTGTGTGTGTGTAGTATCTCAGGAGGAGGTGATCTCCAAGAGGGATCATGAAGAAGCTCTACAGCGTCTCAGAGTGGAACTACAACAGTGTACAGAGTTTATACACACTCAACTACTGCAGGTACACACACACAACACACACAACTACTACTACAGTTACTACTGCAGGTAATGCTGCTATTTTACACGGTAATGGCTTTGTGTGTGCGTGCGTGCGAGCAGCAGCTGGTCTCTCCGTGTGATGAAGACACAGCAGCTCTTCTGGATGATGGTTTGGAGGAGAGAGAACATCTGAAGGAGGAATGGAGGATCTTCAATGATCAGAAAAAAACTTTTGAGAGAGAAAGAAGGAACTTCACTGAGGCTGCTATACGTCTGGGACATGAGGTCTCTCACTCACACACACAGACTTATTTATTTTTATATATATATATATATATATACATGCTATATTAGTGTGTGTGTGTGTGTGTGTGTGTCTGTCCTTATGTTTGAGAGAGAGAGAGTTGTGTGTTCTAAAGTTAGTGTACTGTGTATACATGCTAGTCGGCTACAACAGGAGGTTAGTGGCAGCATGAGGGACCTAACCCATCCTGGACCCCACTTCCATCAGACAAACAGTACAGGACCATACACTCCAGAACAATCACAACAGCTCTAACCACCAGCTTTAGCCGTATATTTTGTGTGTGTCTGTGTTCGTGTTCTCTACAGAGGAAGGCATTTGAGGAGGATCGGGCAGTGTGGTTAAAGACTCAATTCTTAAACTTGACGCCATTTATAGAAAGAAAGCAACCTGCTGCCCTGACCCACAGCCAATCAGCACTCAGTGAGTTATAACTTAATCCCTCCCACCACATTACACAGCCAGTCAGCACTGTTATTTTTACCAGATCTCCAGACAATCACCAGGTAAACTTTAACTACACCTACCAAATTATACATCCAATCAAAAGTTACCCCATGTGTGTGTGTGTGTGTAGATGCAGAATCTGAAGCTAAGCTGGTTTCCACTCCGCCTTCTCTGGTGAGGGCTGCGTCCCAATTTGAGTTCTGCACTCCTAAATCTGCCCCTGTCACTCACCTGCCTTCCACTGCTGAGCTGTACCGCACACTGCAACTTCAGCCAAACACCAGGTGCCGCCATACGTTAATTTAATAATAACCTTATTGATGATTGTAATAGTGGTGGATGGACGGCTCCACCTACACCTGTACACTGCTCCTATTGACTGGCCACTCACTGTTGAGGTAGGAGGGGATTTGAGACTGACTGACTCCGCCCATCTGAAGGCTTTATCCATTTGTTGTAATAAAAAGACGGTAGATTCTAAATGTTTTATACTATTGCCGCTCATTTACCTGATTAACCCTGACATTGTTTTAACAATAATGAGTAGCTATAACCATTACACACCTGTGTGTACAAACATAAAGGAGCTAGTCTTTTTAAAGATATTTTATACATCAACACAGTCAGAGGCTCATTCAATCAGGGGCCAAAGCTTTAGTTCATCACTGTACAGAACATTGAGCTTAAATACCGATTTCTAGTCTCTCCACTCGTACCGTAAGCAGCTTAGTGCTGCATCAAAAGCAGCAGGGTTATGAAATAACTTCCTGTGTGTGTGTGTGTGTGTGTGTGTGTGTGTGTGTGTGTGTGTGTGTGTGTGTGTGTGTTTCAGGAGCAGGAGTGCTCGCAGCAGTGAGAATACCGGCGACACATCTACATTTCCACACTGAGAACAGTGCCACCTACAGATGTAAAGAACTACTGCACCTGTAATGCACACACAGTTTTATAAAGCTGGATGACGATCTTCCAAACACTTTTACAGTAATAGTGCTATTTATATTACATGTGGGTGTGACCTATCGCAGATCAGAGGGATTATTGGAAATTCTCATTATTAAAGCGGCTTAGATTTTTGTTATAGATGTTATGTGAAAATGTCAAATCCTCAGGATAGAAGTGAGCAGCATGTGATTTTTGAGACGTTGCTTGCAGTACTGTGGTTGTATTGTGTACGTTTTTTTTTTTTAACAAATCAGAAGCAATAAAGAATAAAATTTATACCTTTACACTGTATAACGTTTCATTATTGATGTATTTAATCCTTTCATTGCATCTTCTGGAGTGGGGGGGGGGGGCTGTCAAACCACACATGATTGGTTCATTCCTTTCATTTGACTGATTTAGTTATGATTAGCCCTTCCTACAGAGCAGGTGATGCTAATAATAATAAAAAAAACGCTAAACTACATCACAACAGTGGATTATTTCTGTTCTAAACTTCAATTCGGATATCTAGTGAATAGTTTGGAAAGATGCTAAAACTTTTCCACATGCTGAATAGGGTACAGTTTAAATGTGTAGGAATGAAAATTGTTCCTGCACGTCTTGTGTAAGTTATTATAATGCTAATGCTAACAGAAGGTTAAACAGATGACACAGTTCCATTCTGAGGTGAGTTTATTTGTTACATGATTTGCTTTTTAGCTGTGATGTAAATAAATGACTAGCTGTTGATTTCAGGCAAAGTTTTTGGCTAAATGTTATAATATTAGCCAAACCTACAGTACTTTAGCAGAACAGTAATCCTGATGATGCTGAGGTTTGTCTGAAATTACTTGTGCTAGTGCTGAAAGTGCTTAATAAAATGTTTTTATAGTGTTAGCTTGGTATAGAGTTACACCAAGGTGTTGTTGCTAAACTGTATCTAAACATACTGTATCCCACGCAGAGGTTATCAGTGCAGAAGCTTTATCTAGAGGGCTAGTTAGTCCAATGCTAGATGGTCTTTAGCAGCAATCTTGGCTCCCTTTAGGTCAGTGGTGAACCTCTTGGCGCTCATCTTGGCGTGCCTCGTCCTCCTCCTCCACCCCATCTTCCTCATACTCCTCGGCTTCCTCGGCGGTAGCATCCTGGTACTGCTGGTACTCGGAAACAAGGTCATTCATGTTACTCTCTGCCTCTGTGAACTCCATTTCATCCATCCCCTCCGCTGTGTACCAGTGCAAGAACGCCTTCCTGCGGAACATGGCTGTGAACTGCTCTGAGATCCGACGGAACAGCTCCTGGATGGCCGTGCTGTTCCCGATAAAGGTGGCAGCCATCTTGAGGCCACGGGGTGGGATGTCGCACACGGCCGTTTTCACGTTGTTGGGGATCCATTCCACGAAGTAGCTGCTGTTCCTGTTCTGGA
This sequence comes from Ancistrus triradiatus, assembly GCA_025084515.1. Lineage (NCBI taxonomy): Eukaryota > Metazoa > Chordata > Actinopteri > Siluriformes > Loricariidae > Ancistrus > Ancistrus triradiatus. The sequence goes on from JAJAGP010002090.1 coordinate 117,014, forward strand.
TGCTCAGCATCTGCTCGTCCACTTCCTTCATGGACATGCGACCACGGAAGATGGCCGCCACTGTGAGGTAGCGCCCATGCCGTGGGTCACATGCAGCCATCATGTTTTTGGCATCAAACATCTGCTGGGTCAATTCGGGAACGGTCAGGGCACGGTACTGCTGGCTCCCCCTGCTGGTCAGAGGGGCAAATCCAGGCATGAAGAAGTGCAAGCGAGGGAAGGGCACCATGTTGACAGCGAGTTTACGCAGGTCAGCGTTGAGCTGCCCCGGGAAGCGCAGGCAGGTCGTGACTCCGCTCATAGCTGCCGACACCAGGTGGTTCAGGTCACCATAAGTAGGCGTGGTCAACTTGAGCGTGCGGAAGCAAATATCATACAGAGCTTCGTTGTCGATGCTGAAGGTCTCATCCGTGTTCTCCACAAGTTGGTGGATGGACAGCGTGGCGTTGTAGGGTTCCACCACTGTGTCAGACACTTTGGGTGATGGCGTGACACTGAAGGTGTTCATGATGCGGTCAGGGTATTCCTCACGGATTTTGCTGATTAGCAGAGTGCCCATGCCCGAGCCTGTGCCACCACCCAGAGAGTGTGTGAGCTGGAAGCCCTGCAGACAGTCACAGTTCTCCGACTCTTTGCGTACTACATCTAGAACCGAGTCCACCAGCTCTGCACCCTCTGTGTAGTGACCTTTAGCCCAGTTGTTCCCAGCACCACTCTGACCTGAAACAGGTGATACTAAGTTATTAAACAAAACCACTAACCCATTGCTTACTAATCTGTATTCACTACAAACTATCCATTAACTCTGTGTGTGGTCACCTGAAAAACCAACAGTAAATCCAATTTAAAGTTATCATGGTTTTACCCTGCTCACATTAATGTCCCAGGCTCTGGGGACCTTTATGTTCCCTCTGACATGTTTCATGTCACTGCAGGTCTCTAAACCTGTACCTGTGTTTATTCCAGGTCCTGTTTCTGTCTCTGTTAATCAACACTCTCCCAGTCCTCAATCCATACTCTGTCCACCATTGCCCTGTCTTCAGCATAGACTCTCTGCTTGTCTCTTCACCCTGTTTGTGATCCAGACTGAATTTCCCTAGTTCTGTGTCCAGTCCTTACCCTGCCCCTAATACTGGGTCCAGTCCCTGTATTTGGTGCTGGTTCTGTTCCTTGTTTTTTAATAATAATAATAATAATAATACGTTACATTTATATAGCGCCTTTCACAAAACCCAAGGTCGCTTTACATTAATGGAAATTACACATTTTTCTCTCAAGATAAATTATTTTAACAGATAAAATAAAAAGGTAACTAGCTAGTTGACTGTGTAACATACACTTGCTTTTACAATACAGTGAGAGAGAAGGTAAAATTGTGCTGCATGAGGATGACCTTAGAAACCCACCAAACACATAGTTATCAGGTCTGAAGATCTGTCCGAATGGGCCAGACCGAACCGAGTCCATGGTGCCAGGCTCCAGATCCACCAGGATGGCACGGGGCACATACTTTCCACCTGTGAGTTATAGCAGATTTAATTTTGCTCCACAGTTAAATTCTGCTGATTAACATCAAGGCACCTGTGCTAAGGTTCTGATTCATACATTCCAAGTTTCCATTAAATGTTAGGGTGTCTTTATATAACATTTGTTCAGTTTATTGGTTACGTTTTGGTTTAATGTGTACAGAAATGTAGCAAAGCACAATATTTAAAGTGAGCTTTTAGGAATACCCCAGGTCTCGAACATTTACTCTTCTGCCATTGTTTGTTCTGTGTGGAATTATTTTGTTGTGAAAGCTGATGGAGAGTGAAACTGGTAAAATTAAGAACATGAGAAATTGTGTAGTGTACACTAGACTGATGTAATGCAGCTGTTTGATGAGCACAGTATGGTATCGGAGTGTTCTATAGGTCAGTGCCTATTCATGATGATGATGATGATGATGATAGGCACCTGAAGCCTCGCTGTAGTACACATTGATCCTCTCCAGCTGCAGCTCACTGTCTCCTTGGTAGGTTCCAGTGCAGTCGATCCCGTGTTCATCACTGATGACCTCCCAAAACTGCAACACACACAAACACCTTAGGCCTCATTCATGAAATGTGAGCAGAAATTTGCATGTAAAACATTTGTAAAACACCTTTTTTGTAAATGTCTGTATTCATGAAAATAATTGTAGTCCCAAAATGTTAGTACGTACGACTAAAATCTACCCATGGTCCTCAGCACTCGTAAACCGTTTGTAACGCCTGAAAGACACCAATAGTGTCATTAGACATGACTGCATTTGAATTAAAGTGCTGACAAAATAAGTGAGGTGGAAGCCTCACACGCAGCTCGCCTGGCAGACGTTTGTAAAGTGCCGTTATAAGAGATCGTAGGCTCATTGGTAAGAAAACATAGCTTCTAGATGCAGTAATACATAGTACATAGTATACAGTGGTGTGAAAAAGTGTTTCCTTCCTGATTTCCTATTTTTTTGCATGTTTGTCACACTTAAGTGTTTCAGAACATCAATTTATATATTAGTCAAAGACAACACAAGTAAACACAAAATGCAGTTTTTAAATGAAGGTGTTTATTCTTAAGGGAGAAAAAAATCCAAACCTACATGGCCCTGACAAAGAGTTAGGTGTTACAACTAAATCCCATTACAAGGCTAATTCTTTTGAAATACTGATTCTTAATGTGACTGATCCATCGTTATGGAAGTCAAAACCACACTCTTTTCAGCTTATCACTATTTACCGTCCTCCTGGTCCCTATTCAGAATTTCTTCAGGAATTTGCTAACTTTCTTTCCTGCTTACTACTGTCAACAGATAAGGCTTTAATTGCTTAGGTGAGGTTTCAATATATTCACTTTGACAATGAGCAGGATCCACTTAAAATTGCTTTCGAGACCATCTTAGAATCCATGGGTATCACTCAGAATGTGATGGGACCAACCCACCGCTGTAATCATACTTTAGATCTAATATTAACATTTGGTATCAATATAGATAACCTTGATGTTTTAGTATTTGAGCTATCTCTAATAAATAAAATCCTTCTGCCTCGTTATCACACCAAGCGCACTATCACATCTGCTACTCAAGCTGCGTTTAGTAAAAACCTGCCAGACTTGAAATTTAATACACCTACGGAGATCAATCATCTTGAGTGTGTAAATGACCAATTAGAATGTGTGCTTCGCTCAACCCTGGGCACGATTGCTCCTGCTAGAGTGAAACGCATTAGGGAAAAAAGGCTAGCACCATGGTATAATGACCACACCCGTACCTTAAAGCAACATACGAACACGGCATCTAGAGTGCAAGTGGAGACATAGTAAATTGGAGGTGTATAAGATTGCTTGGAGGGACAGCACGACAGAATATAAGCATGCTCTTACTAAAGCTAAAGCTGCATACGTCTTCTCAATCAAAGAGAAAAATAAGAATAATCCAAGATTTCTCTTCAATACAGTCTCCAAATTAACAGAAAACCCTACAGAAGGTGATTCTCCCGTTCTGTGTAATTTTAACAGTAATGATTTCATGACTTTCTTTAATGATAAGATAGAAAACATTAGGCATCAGACTCGATGCTCATCACATCACCAAACTATTCAGCAACCTTCCAGATGCAGCACTAGTGAAGGCATCTGTTTAATGAGCTGTAAATCAAGATTAGAATCTTTTACCCCAATTACTAATACTGAACTATCCGCACTGATCAGCTCGTCTAAGTCATCAACATGTTTATTAGATCCAATTCCTACACGTTTACTCAAACAAGTAATACCTAGGGTCAGTGCCTCAGGGGTCAGTGCTTGGCCCACTTTTATTCTCTCTGTACATGCTGCCACTAGGCTCAGTTATTCGTAAACATGGCATTAGTTTCCACTGCTATGCAGATGATACACAGCTGTACATATCAGCCAAACCTAATGACAGCCTTACAATCAACAAAATTGAGGACTGTGTAAAGGAAATAAAAGATTGAATGTTATTTAATTTTCTCCTACTTAACTCAGATAAAACTGAGGTTCTATTAGTGGAACCCAAGGCTGTGAGAGACAGGTTGGCTACATCTTGTAACAATAGAAACCTTTTGTATTTGTTTGTTGCTACACGGACGAAGTGTGTTGAGACACCTGGGAAGTTTCATGAAGCATGTTAAGCGAGGTTGTAGTTTAATAAAGTAAGCAAGTTAATGCTTTAACCGTCCATTCTGTAGAGTCTTTATTGATCGGACAGAACAGAATGAAACATGGTGGCAGCGGATTAAGCCGACTGAAGTTTTATTGAGAGAAAACATTGTTAGCAACCGATGATAGCGAGGCGCAATGGAAGGACTAAAACCACCGCCAACTTTGTTCTTGGACTCTAATAATCTCTCAAAGTCATGGAGGGACGACTTTAACCTCTATTTGGATCTTACAATGGGAAACGCAGATGAGTCGAAGAAAGTGAAGCTGTTCAGCTACCTTATCGGAGAGAGCGTTAGGGAGCTGTTGGACACTTTAGCCGGGGGCTTGCCTACCGAAGACCGAACGGTACGTGTGCTTATTGAAAAGTTTGATGAACACTGCAAACCCAGCTTGAATGAAACAGTTGAACGCTATCGCTTCTTTATGAGAAATCGGGGCGCTGGTGAAAACATCGATGGCTACGTGACTGATCTCAGAGTGTTAGCCAGAACATGCAATTTCGGAGATATCAAAGATTCGCTCATACGCGACAGGATTGTGTGCGGGATAAGCGACTTGGGCCTAAGAGGGAGACTGCTCCGTGAGACAAAATTAACATTAGACAACTGCCTACAGATATGCAGAGCTGCAGAACTGTCACGAGAGAACAACAAAACTATCTCGGGAGCAGTAGTGGAAGATGTACATGCTGTGAAAAGTGCAACGCCACAAAACCAGCCCAAAGACACAATCACATGCAGGTTCTGTGGAAAATCACATGAGAAAAACAAGTTAAAGTGTCCAGCGTTTGGTAAGAAATGCAAACAGTGTGGGAAAGCAAACCACTTTGCAGTTAAGTGCAAGTCCAGGTGTCAACAAAAGAATAAGAACTCTGTGCACAACATTGAGGAACAGAACAGTGATGACTATGAGGACATACTTGGCATATGAGGACAGTAGATATGGACACTGTAAATAAAGTGGAGACTGACAATAAAAAACTCAGTTATTTGCAGGAATGATTTTCGGCAAGAATCTTGTAAGGTTCCAGATTGACTGTGTAGGAAAGAATGCAATTTTCCTATACCTGTACTATTATGTGGCAGATGCTATTTCATCTCAGAATGTATGTGCATGTACGTTATGTTTGGTATCGATGAGATCCATATTTCAGGGAGACCAAGGTGGTGAGACATACAGTGCTGTACAATGGTTGCACGATAATGCACAGAACGGACACTCATTTTCGACTATATGAGGCACCATTTGCCTGGACTGAGGAGAGTGTAATTTCCTCAAACTAAAGGTGCGATCATTCTCAACAGCATGGGGTGTTCCACTCTCACCTCAAGACACACACACCATCCTGTATGCAAACTACATATTGCCACAGTCAACTGACACCCATGTGATAACTTTGTCCTGTTGTTAGATCAAAGGTTTTTAAATGAATATAAGGGTAAGAGTAAGTTAGAATGAAAGAATGAGCTTGTAGAGAGAGAGAGAGAGAACTTCGAGAGGCCGACATTCGTTACCATCGCGGTCCATCATTTCTTGTAAGTTTGTATTATTGGTTTGTACTATTATCTGTATTTTGTAATAAATTCACTGTTACTCCTTTCTTTATACTAGTCTTCTAGTAGTCCTTTCTAGACAGATGATGTATATATAATAATAGATCTCTTGAAAGCTGCATAGTTAGACATGTTATGGTCATCCTGTGCCATATGTAAAAGACTAGATCTTGATATGATTCTAGCTGGCACGTTGATAAAAATCCTCTGAACTAACTTAATGCATTAATACACTAGATATGTTGTAACCGATCTCTGACAGACTTAAATGAGGTGTAATATTGCGTTATATAATATACACTGAGTTTGCACGTCGGTATGAACCTCTGAACTAGAGTAATATTAGGAGATAACTATTAAAGTTGGATGCTGGGGCTCTTTACCCCACACATCTAAAAACTATATAGAATTAGGAGTCAGATATTAAACTAAATTGGAGTCAGATCATAACAATAATAACACGCATCTATCCTTCGACTGCGAACTATTTCCGTCTTTGGTCATAGAGTCTCAGAGGGTTAATAAGAGCTGATAATCTCAGACATAAAAACCCTACAACTGCGGTGCAAATTGCAACGTGATCCCAGTAAGTCTGTTGAATCAGAACACGACAATAGAGCAGACTCAGACTATGTACAATGAAAGCAAACTGAGGCCGCTGGGAAAATGCAAGTTGAAACTACGAAATCCAAGAAATCAGAAATTGTACCGGTTGGAGTTTCAAGTAGTAGACAGTCATTGCACAGTACCACTACTGGGCAAGAGGGCCAGCGAAGCCATGAAACTTATTAAAGTGCATTATGAAAACATTCTGGCAATAGGCAGCATCGTCACCACAGGGACTCACACCAAAGGTCAGTGGTCACTAGAACAAATGAAGAATGAGTACAGAGATGTCTTTACTGGTGATGGCTGTCTGGAAGGAGAATGCAAGGTTGAGACAGACCACATGGTAAAGCCAGTGAAACTCCCAAAAAGAAGGGTCCCAGTCTCAATGATTAAACCTTTGAGAGAGGAGTTACAAGACCTTCAGAGGAGGGAAATTATCAGGCCTGTTGAGAAAAGCACGGATTGGATTAGTAGCATGGTGATTGTACAGAAACCCAACGGCAAACCGAGAGTGTGCATTGATCCAAGACCACTGAATAAGGCCTTGAAACGTAGTCATTTTCCCTTACCAACCATAGATTACATACTTTCAGATCTCTCCAGAGCAAAAATTTTCACAGTATGTGATGTTAAAAGTGGCTTCTGGCATGTTAAATTAGATGATGAGTCCAGTTGCCTGACAACATTTTCCTCACCATTTGGACGGTATAGATGGCTCAGAATGCCCATGGGGATAAGTCCAGCTCCAGAAATTTTTCAGAGGAAGCTTACCCAAGCATTATAGGGGCTGCCTGGTGTATACATCATAGCAGACGATGTGCTGATCACAGGACAGGGTGAGTCACAGGCAGAAGCAAGTCAAGACCACGATGACAAACTGAGGATGTTTCTGAATCGATGTAGAGAGAAAAACATCAAGCTGAATTTTGACAAATTGAAGCTAAGGCAAAAGGAAGTCTCATACATAGGACATCTGCTCACTGATCGTGGACTAAGAATTGACCCAGAAAAAGTACGAGCCATAACGCACATGCCCAGACCAGAAAATGTCAAAGCTGTTCAAAGACTGTTGAGGATGGTGAATTACCTCTCCAAGTTCTGTGCTCATTTGTCTGACAACTGCGTAGTCCTTAGACAGTTGACCCATTAGGTTAGTACTTGGGAATGGACAGTTCAGCATGAGGAAGCATTTCTCAAGCTGAAACAGACCATCTCATCAGCACCGGTACTGAAGTACTACAATCCAGAGGAAGAGCTGATGATCCAGTGCGATGCTTCAGACACAGCTTCTCTCCGAGCTGTGTTCCGGCAGTTCCGGCCCCACACATGATGTACATCTGATGGAGCTCCACTGTGCATAATTCACATTTTATTCGACCATGACTCCATGACTTTAGTTTCGCTCTTCGATTTATCATCATACCCGGGCCACTTAATGTCGATGTGAATACTTCACATTTTATTCAAACTTTGACTCCATGACTGTAGTTTCGCTCTTAGATTTATCATCTACGCCGCCCAAGGAGGTTGGGTCCCTTTTTGAGTCTTGGTCCTCCCAAGGTTTCTTCCTAGAACTAGGGAGTTTTTCCTTGCCACTGTCGCCCTAGGCTTGCTCAATTTGAGATTGGACGTAGTTATTAGAAGATAATCTAAACTTGTAAAGTTGCTTTGAGACAATGCTCCATTGTAAAAAGCGCTATATAAATAAATCTGACTTGACTTGACTTGACACAGGACTAGGGGCTGCACTCATACAAGGGGGTATGCCAGTTGCATTTGCGAGAAGATCACTTATACAGACGGAACGTGGTTATGCACAAATAGAGAAGGAATTCTTAGCATTGGTGTTCAGTTTGGAGAAATTCCACCAGTACACATATGGTCGCAAGGTCACTGTACAGAGTGATCACAAGCCCTTGGAGAACATAGTGCGCAAACCACTATTGAGTGCTCCGAAACGACTACAAAGGATGATGCTTCGGATCCAGAAATATGATGTGCATGTAGTTTATGTTCCTGGTCGACACATGCTGCTTGCCGACACACTTAGCAGGGCATATTTACCGGAATGTTCATCTACTGGGTCAGTGGAAGCAGAAATAGAGACTGTCAATGTGTTGGAATATTTACCTATTTCAGAGAACAGGCTCCGTAGGATTCATTCTGTTCCAAAAGAGGACAAACAGTTGCAAATTCTCATAAAAACATTCTACATGGATGGCTAAGGCAAAAAGCTGATGTTCCAACTGAAATAAAGCAGTACTACACATTCCAGGAGGAGCTAAGCTACCAAGGTGGAATCGTCTTTCGGGGTGAACATGCAGTCATTCCCCATACACTCAGAGGGGAGATCACGCAGCGCATCCACTCCTCACATTTAGGTGTTGAAGGTTGCCTTAGGAGAGCCAGGGAGTGTGTGTACTGGCAAGGTATGAACGACCAGATCAAGTCCTACGTATTGAGATGTAGCATCTGCCGGTCAGTAGACAACAAGCAACAGAAGGAAACCCAGCCTGCTGCAACCTGAGGTCAGAGACATACTTCTGGAATTAAAGCATAATCAACAACATCAAAGAGCCTCTTACAATAGATCTGCCAGAGATGTAGATGGGCAGCAACAGGGTGACTATGTGAAGATACAACCAGTTCAACCTAACAATGTCTGGAGGAAGGCCAAAGTTGTGGGGCCCATTGACTCAAGATCCTACAAAATTGAATTGGATTCTGGAGGTGTTCTTCGCAGAAACCGTAGACACCTATGACAAGCACAGTGTGTGTCCCCCCAAGTGTGCAATCACAATCGGATTCGAGTGTGCAACTGCAAACAGACTTGGTGATTCCTAATCAGGGGCAGACGGTTGATTCTAATCCATCTCTTTGTGATCCAGATGTGGACAAAAACAATGGTGACATTAAATCTCGATTTACCACTAAATCAGGACGCACAGTGGTTAAACCACGTTACTTGAATGACTATGTGACTTAGATTGGATTTTATGGATTGTGCAAGGAAGTTTTTTGATGCGTGTTGTGTTGCTGTTCTGAACTTTTAATATGAATTTCTCTGTTTATCAAGGAAAGGAAGGTATACTTGGAAAATTTGGTATTTTTGTTTAGCTAATTGTTTTCTGAATGCCAAAAAGGATTGTGAATTAATCTTGTGTTGATTACATTTGAGGCAATGGTTTCACTTACTGTTTCTACTTACTTAATGTGTTTCACTTACTTAATGTGTTATTCCAGAGAAGAAAAAAAAGAACCTTTTGTATTTGTTTGTTGCTACACGGACGAAGTGTGTCAAGTCAAGCCAAGTCAGATCTATTTATATAGATGATCACCCCCTGCTTACACATTTTATTTTGGGTTGTTGTGGGGGTTTTTTTGGGGTTTTTTTACACTTTCTCTCTACATTTTCTGTTTTCTCTCCGAGCTATGTTCAGTTCCAGCCCCACACATGATGTTCATCCGCTGCAGCTTCACTCAAGCTGCTTCCGTCATCAGCTCCAGCCCCATCATACCCGGGTCACTTAATGCCGATGTGCATATTTCACATTTTATTCGAACTTTGACTCCATGACTTTAGTTTCGCTCTTAGATTTATCATCTACGCCGCCCAAGGAGGTTGGGTCCCTTTTTGAGTCTTGATCCTCCTATAACACTTAGGGAGTTTTTCCTTGCCACTGTCGCCCTAGGCTTGCTCAATTTGGGATTGGACGACGTTATTAGGAGATAATCTAAACTTGTAAAGTTGCTTTGAGACTATGCTCAATTGTAAAAAGCGCAATATAAATAGATCTGACATGACTTGACTTGACTGTGTGAAAAAGTGATTCCCCCTGTTAAAAAATAACTTAACTATGGTTTATCAGACCTGAGTTCACTGTCTCTAGCCACACCCAGGCCTGATTATTGCCACACCTGTTCTCAATCAGGACATCACTTAAATAGGACCTGCCTGACAAAGTGAAGATCCTTAAAAGCTACACATCATGCAGAGATCCAAAGAAATTCAGGAACAATTGAGAAAGAAAATAATTGAGATCTATCAGTCTGGAAAGGGTTATAAAGCCATTTCTAAAGTTTTGGGACTCCAGCGAACTCCAGTGAGAGCCATTATCCACAAATGGGGAAGACCTGGAACAGTGGTGAACCTTCCCAGGAGTGGACGGCCGAACAAAATTACTCCAAGAGGGCAGCAGCGACTCATCCAAGAGTCACAAAAGACTTCAAAACAACATCCAAAGAACTGCAGGCCTCACTTGCCCCAGTTAAGGTCAGCGTTCATGCCTCCACCATAAGAAAGAGACCAGGCAAAAATGGCCTGCATGGCAGCGTTCCAAGACGAAAACCACTGCTGAGCAAAAAGAACATTAAAGCTCATCTCAATTTTTCCAGAACACATCTTGATGATCCCCAAGACTTTTGGGAAAACATTCTGTGGACTGATGAGACAAAAGCTGAGCTCTTTGGAAGATGTGTGTCCCATTACATCTGGTGTAAAAGTAACACAGCATCTCAGAAAGAGAACATTATAGCAGCAGTAAAATATGGTGGTGGTAGCGTGATGGTCTGGGGCTGTTTTGCTGTGATAAATGGAACTATGAATTGTGCTGTCTACCAAAAAGTCCTGAAGGAGAATGTTCGGCCATCTGTTCGTGACCTCAAGCTGAAATGAACTTGGGTTCTGCAGCAGGACAGTGGTCCAATTTCTCCCTTAATAATAAACACCTTCAATTGGTTTGATGTTCCGAAACACTTAAGTGTTAGGGTTTGCTCTGGGTCCCTTACTCTTCGCCCGGTTTTTGATTTTCCGACACTCCCTTAGTTCCGCTTTTGTTTTCGTTCGGCGAGTACGGCGTGTGTGTGTGTGTGTGTGTGTGTGTGTGTGTGTGTGTGTGTGTGTGTGTGTGTGCGTGTGTGTGTGCGCGCGTGTGCGTGTGTGCGCGTGCGTGCTTGCTTGCTTGCTTGCTTGCTTGCTTCCACAGATCGATTGGCTCCCGTCTCCACTCCTTCTCATCCTCCACATCTACAATCACCTACCGTCTCTACAAATACGCCGATCGATCTGCAATTCATTGCCAGATTGAACTCCGTTTTACCCGGTACTGGCTCTGTTGCTACTTCTGTTTTGATAGCATTAGCATTAGCTCTAGCACCAGCACCATCTCTAGCATCGGTTTTGCAATCGCTGTGCGTTACTTTCCTCTAAGTCGTGTTAAACGTTTACCATATTCTGGTTTCTAACTAGTACTACTCAGTGCTTATGTGCGTTTGTTTTGGCTATCACGCCAGCTTTATTTTTCCCGGTACGCTAGCCAGTCTGCTTATTTTCCCAGCTCCGGTTCTCTGCTGCCATCGGTCCGCGTCCTGGGTGCACCCCCCGCTTGCCGTGGTTGGCAGACTCCTGGAAGCAAGCACCACACTGCTGCCGTATCTCTGCCTTGGTTTTCCGTTGCTGCACGTCCGTCGCCAGCTTCCTGGGCTTGACAAGCGCACACCTTTTCACTTACACTCTCATTTGGTTATTTAATAAAACTTATTGTTATTGCACGTCGTTGTCCCGGCTTGTCTGTTGGCCAGCACTTTGGGTTCCTTAGTAAATTCTCTGTGGGACTGTAGGCCCCACGTAACATTAAGTGAGACAAACATGCAAAAAATTAGGAAATCAGGAAGGTGGAAAACACTTTTTCACACCACTGTATATGCATAGTAACATAGTGCTTAATTTGTAATACAAGGGAACACCGATGGTGCCGTGGTCTGGTAAGTGGGCATTAATAGAAATGGTCCCGGAACGAATAAACAACTGTGTTTATATTTTCTCACCTGAATTATTGAGTATGCATCAACAAAATGTGCTTAACGTTCAAAACCTAATACAGTAGCCTTCAAAACAGAATATCTATATAAATGAAAAAGACTTGCATTGGCTTAACTTTCAGCTGTCTTTTTTCGACATTTCCCTTCCAAACCTGGCTGTTCGTGAAGCGTGAGCACGCATGTGACTGATTAAAAACTGACCCGTTTGGGTTTTTGGGAAGGAGGTTACACACACAAGTACCGCTTTATTACAGTTTGTTTATTAATATTGTCCATTTTCATTTTATTTTATGTATAACTAAGCAGAGGTGCGTAATCGCGACATATACGAACACCAGAACGCATGTGCTCCGAATATGAGAGGTACCAGATCTTGGTTTGGCAGGATCTGGCTCAAATTAAACACTGACAAGAAGATTGTAGATTTATTCATACAGCCTACATGCAATTTGATGTCAAGCTGCTTTCTTAATTACCTGAAACCCCACTATGGACTCTCAAAAATAAAAAACGTTTATTTGAATGCACTTTGTTCAATAAAACATTGATTTCCGCATCAGAATAGTTTTTTCTTTGCTTTTTCTGAGACATTTTAGAAGACTTTTGCTGGGTTCCTCAGTTAAAAGCCTTTACTATACTGTGGATATTTGTTATTCATGTGTGTGAATTATGGTAATTGTATGCTAATTATAAAGGAACGTTCACACGCAAGCCATTTACCAATGATTGGTATTCATTAACATACGCACGCTGTACTAATGAATTTCATGTTTACCAGGCGTTCAGGAATCTGGCGGCGAGTTTTCGAAAATGTCCATTTACGTGTAATTTACTAGCAGTTTGCTCATCTTTTTTTACGAAGGTTCCATGAATGAGGCCACTTGTGCATAGGGGCTGAGTCTCAAACTGCAAACTGCTCACTATGTAATGTGCTGCTTATACACACTACCTAGGTTTGATCATTGTGTGATTAACATTTTAAAACAACTCTAGAAATCTACAGGGAATGTCCCTTATAGAAAGCAAACACATTACACTGGGATCGAGGAAAAAGTCCACCACCCCACCCCACTGCACCAAGACACAGACACCCACACCATCCTCACTGTATTAATGAAAGACACAAGCCTTCTGTTAGCATCACATCTTACATTTTCATACAACTGGTTTGTGTGTTTTACTCACCTTTGCTCCAATCTGGTTTCCACATTGTCCAGCCTGAATATGCACGATCTCCCTCATTCTGATTCCACAGTGCGCGTGTGCGTTAGTGTATGTTGGAGTGTGTATGCCTGCTGTACCCCTCTGATACCCTTTGATAGCACGGCACTGCAGTTCAGCTTCTCTCTACCATCATGCTTCCTGATTGGTCCTGACATCACACATCAGCCAATCAGGAGAGAGAAGGATGATGCAGTAAAGAGCTGCAGAGCTGCAGAGCTGTCTCCCTTCCCTCTCAAGAGTACACATAAGTTCAGAGAACAATTTGATGTGAGAACACGTTGGTGATATTATCCCTAAACAGTTAGGGTTAGACTAGAGTAAGGACCAATTTAAAACTGACAATTATATGTGGCCCACAAGATAATATCATATGTCTAATGTAAAAGTCCCAGAATTCATTGCAACAGCTACACCACAAATGAAAACCTGCAAGCATAGCTCCCCTCCTCTCCCTTGCAGCTATGGACACAGGTCTCGATGTGTTAAAGGTGGACGAGAAGACTCACAACTGGATGAATAATTTACTGTGTCACATAATGAAGTTAAGACAATTATGAAGTAAGTTCATGAAGATAGAACCTACGGAAAAATTTGCTCCAACGTTTTTGGAGATGTGACATTATACTATCTTATGTCTTATGCATTTTATATGCATCGTCTGTGTTTTTTCTATGTATTTATTATTTATTCAACCCATGTACAAATATTTATTATCTGATATGAATTGTTGAAGTCCAGAATTAAATATTTTTCTGAAATGTTTAAGAATGTTTCTATTGTTTGTGTGTATGTACACATATGTAGTGGTGTTTGAAAGTTTGTGAACCCTTTAGAATTTTCTATATTTCTGCATAAATGTGATCTAAAACATCATCAGATTTTCACACAAGCCCTAAAAGTAGATAAAGAGAACCCAGTTCAAGAAATGAGACAAAAATATTATACTTGGTCATTTATTTATTGAGGAAAATGAGCCAATATTACATATTAGTGAGTGACAAAAGCATGTGAACCTTTGCTTTTAGTATCTGCTGCAGTGATTCTCAATCCTGGTCCTGGTGCCCCACCACTCTGCATGTTTTAGTGTTTTTCTGCTCCCAACACACCTAATCCAGCTACTCAGCTCATTAACAAGCCCGTTATTGAGTTAAAGTGGGTGTGTTTAAACAGGAAAAGCACTAAATTGTGCAGAGCGGTGGGGCGCCAGTACCAGGATTGAGAAACACTGATCTGGTGCAACCTCCCTGGGCAGCAATAACTGCAACTAAACGTTTACTGTAGCTGTTGATCAGTCCTGCACACCGGCTTGGAGGAATTTTAGCCCATTCCTTCATACAGAACAGCTTCAGCTCTGGGATGTTGGTGGGTTTCCTCACATTAGCTGCTTGCTTCAGGTCCTTCCACAACATTTCCATTGGATTAAGGTCAGGACTTTGACTTGGCCATTCCAAAACATGAACTTTATTCTTCTTTAACCATTCTTTGGTAGAACGGCCTGTGTGCTTAGAGTCGTTGTCTTGCTGCATGACCCACCTTTTCCTGAGATTCAGTTCATGGACAGATATCCTGACATTTTCCTTTAGAATTTTCTGATATAATTCAGATTTCATTGTTCCATCAATAATGGCAAGTCGTCCTGCCCAGATGCAGCAAAACAGGCTCAAACCATGATACTACCACCACCATGTTTCAGAGATGGGATAAGGTTCTTATGCTGGAATGCAGTGTTTTCCTTTCTCCAAACATAACGCTTTTCTTTTAAACCAAAAAGTTCTATTTTGGTCTCATTCATTCACAAAACTTTCTTCCAATAGTCTTCTGGCTTGTCCACGTGATCTTTGGCAAACTGCAGACAAGCAGCAAAGCTCTTTTAGGAGAGCAGGTCTGAGGCGATAACTGGTTTGATCTGTGAAATATGACATGTAGGGTGAATACGCATATGTTTATTCAGTTTCAAACGAACAGAGGAAGGTTTGATTACCTTGTCATTAGGGAATGGACTGATAAAGTAAAGTGCCAACTTCCTGGACTCTACATGGAGTGGAATGTTGCAGGCTGAGAGCCAGACCACTTGACCAGGAGCGTAGGAGGAACCAGGTCTCTGACGACGGTTGGCAGAGCGCTGGGCAGCACCATGGGCCTTGAGGATTACTGACCTGGTGGCTTCCCAAACCTTCTGACAGCAGCGAAGGTGGTGAGCAATGGAAGGGACAAAGATGTCGGTCTCCAGGTCAGGGAAGAGGGGAGGAAGATATCCAAGCGACACCTCGAAGGGGGAAAGGCCTGTGGCAGCATTCGTTAAGGAGTTATGGGCATACTCTGCCCACACCAACTGGGAGCTCCACTTGGAGGGGTCCTTGGCAGTCAAGCAGCGCAGAGTGGCCTCAATTTCCTGGTTGGCCTGCTCGGCCTGTCCATTGGACTGCAGGTGAAAGCCGGAGGTCAGGCTTACCATGTTTCCGATGGCCTTGCAACACATCCCCCAAACTTGCGTGACAAATTGGGGCCATGGTCAAATAAAATGTTTGCCATTTCCGAGGCCGTGGGGAGCTTGGGTAGAGCAATGAGATGAACTGCCTTGGAAAAATGGTCCCCAACCGTGAGAAAACGTTTCCCCGACAAAAACTTTGTCCAGATCAACAGATTCAACTTCTTAGATTTTCTTACCTGGATTATTGAGCATGCATCAAGACCTGTGTCCGATGTGTTCATAACAACAGTGAACTGGCGACTGTGTTCTGGCTGGGAAAGGACTGGGGCCTAAGATGGGGACCTTCGTGGAGGTGAAGTGTGAGGCACCACCACCTTGCTGTAGTCCCGGATGAAATGGTGATACAAGTTTGCAAAGCCCAGAAATCATTGCAGTTCCTTCTGCCACGGGGGGATGGGCCACTCCAGCTGTGCAGATCTTCTCAGGGTCCGCACTGATGCTACCTTTCTGAATGATAAACCCAAGGAAGGTGATGGTGTCCACATGGAACTCGCACTACTCAAACTTGACGAAGAGTTTGTTCTCCAGGAGGCACGTTAAAACCTAGCAGACGTGTCTGACGTGCTCCTCAGCGGATCGTGAGAATATGAGAATGTCGTTCAAATTGACAAGAACACACTGGTTCAAATAATCCCTGAGCACATCGTTTACCAGGGACTGGAAGACTGCCGGAGCATTGGTCAGGCCAAAGGGCATCACCCGGTACTCTAAGTGACCCAGCAGTGTGTTAAATGCAGTTTTCCACTTGTCCCCTTCCCTGATGCATACCAGATGATAGGCGTTGCACAGGTCTAGTTTAGAGAAGATGGAGGCCCCTTGGAGCAGGTCAAATGCTGAGTAGACAAGCGAAAGTGGGTACCAGTTGCGCTTGGTGATTCCCTTGAGGCCCTAGTAGTCGATGCAAAGACAGAGTGTTCCGACCTTTTTCGTGACAAAGAAAAAGCTGGCCCCCAAGCGAGAAGTGGAGGGCCGCATAGTCCGGCAGCAAGGCAGCCAGGCATTCAGCGATATATTCCTCCATGGCCTCCCTCTCTCTATGGGAGAGCTGGTACAGGCGGCCGGTGGGTAGGGGCGCGCAGGAAGCAGGTTGATGGTACAGTCGTACGGCCTGGGAGGTGGTAAACTCTTGGAGCAATCCCTGCTGAAAACGAGGCGAAGGTCATGGTATTGCCGGGGTACCTTGGAGAGATCCACTGGTTCTTCAGGCAGAGAAGTGTCCACCAGGTCCACCATCACCTGAAGGTCCTTGTCACTTGAAGGTCCTTGGGTTCATCCTGGGCCGCTAACTCATCCTTAACAAGGCGTTCGGACAGGAAGACCTTGTGCAATGCGGGGTCATTCCAGCCAGCATCAGCAGCCTTCAACCAGAACTCCACGGCAGAGACCGAGGCTGACTGGGAGCTCTGACAAAGGCCGATGAGGCGACTCAATGTGGATTCCCCATGGCTAGGGTTGTTGAAGTCCGCCCTGAACCAATGAAGGAAGTCAGCGTACGAGAGGTCCTCAAAACCTCTATGGGAAAGCGCGGCCTCAGCCCACATTAAGGTCCTACCTCGAAGGAGGTCAATGACATAAGACCTTGCTGGCATCGGAGGCAAAGGCCAAGGAGTACTGCTGGAACACCAGACCGGACTGCATCCGAAAACCTTGGCATCTACTGAGGTTCCCAGCATAAGGTGTGGTATGGGTGATGGTGGGGCTCCTTGATGGAGAACAGAGGAGGAAGGGTACAGGGAATTAAATGTGAATGAAACCAAGAGTCCGTTGAGTCCAGGAAGTGAGGAGTGAAGATGCGACCAGTTCGTGAACCAACTGAGTGTGGTGGCGGTGAGGGTATTGCTTCCACAGTTGGCTGACCCTCTTGCAAGCGATGGCAGACCCAGGTAGCAGGCAAGCAGGCAGGAAGATCTGGGAGCTGAGGAGACATGAAACTGGCTGTAAGTACCAGGCATAGAAAACGAAGCAGCATGAGAGCCGAAGAGCCAAGGAATAAGTTCACAATAAGACAGCTTAGAGCTAAATGCTAACAGAGCGTAACTTGTAACAGCTGAAGGAGCTGAAGGAGACATCCGGAACAGATATGTAATCAGCGAGGGAGTGGTGAGGCGAAGGATGAGAGCCAGTCGATGTCTGTGGAGGCAAAAACAAACACACACACGCCACACTCGGGAAACATAAACCGAAGGGGCAGGAAGTAAGGGTTCGAGGGAAAATAACTAGAACGGTATAAAGCGGAGCGGACCCAGAGCGAACCCTAACAATGACACACGTGTTGTGAAGAGCAGACTTTGATATATTCCTGTTCTTTGAATAAAACAGGGTGCCCACTCACACCTGATTGTCATCCCATTGATTGAAAACACCTGACAAATTAACTGCTAATCCTAGAGGGTCACATACTTTTGCCACTCAGTAATATGTAATATTGGATCATTTTCCTCAATAAATGAATGATCAAGTAAAATATTTTTGTCTCATTTGTTGAACTGGGTTCTTTTTATGTACTTTTAGGACTTGTGTAAAATCTGATGATGATTTAGATCATATTTATGCAAACTGTCAAGACTACATAACCAAGTATGCTTCTGAAATTAGAATAAGGGCAGAGCTGGGGGTTCATAGTCAAAGAGTCTTATGGTGATCAGAGACGTTGGGTTGCTGTCTTCTGCCTCCCGTGGGGTTGCCAATGTCTCATGTGATCCCTCTTGGCTGTGTTTTCCTACCAGTTCTCCTCTTTCTAGCTATGCTGCTATAGCTAATGCTGCCGGGGTCTCATGCTACACTTGGCATCAGTGATTGACATGGCATCAGTAATTGTTAATAGACACTGCTCTTAATCAATAACTAATTACATTTTCTGTTTTCTCTTGTGTTCCGGCAGTTCCAGCCCCACACATGATGTTCATCTGCTGTAGCTCCACTCAAGCTGCTTCCGTCATCAGCTCCAGCCCCATCATACCCGGGCCACTTAATGTCAATGTGCATACTTCACATTTTATTCGAACTTTGACTCCATGACTTTAGTTTCGCTCTTAGATTTATCATCTACGCCGCCCAAGGAGGTTGGGTCCCTTTTTGAG